>JAQZBX010048434.1:0-20201 GCA_029593785.1 Cabassous unicinctus
GTGGGCGGATGGCAGAGCCAGCTGGGGTGGCGTCCAGGCTTGGGCCCTACCGGTTGCCACGCCCAGCACCCCAGGGACACGCGTGGCTTCTCAGTAGGCAGCCCGGGCTGGGTCTCCAGCAGCTGGGGAGGGGGCGGTGCAGGCAGGGAGCTGTCAATAAACAGCAGAAAACGGAGCTGCCTGGCTCACTTTTTGGGGGAAAACACTGGGGAGAGGAGGGTGGGGGCTGGAGACCGAAGGCCGCTGGGTGGGTCAGTCTGGGGTCCGCAGGAGGAACGGCCCCCTCCCATCTCCTCGCTTGCTCTCGGTACCTGCGCACAAGGAGGCGTCTCATGCCGACGTCTCCCTCCCAGGGGCCTGGCATGCAGCCCCTCCACCCCGAGGACCCGCTCCCACTCGCAGCCACAGTCTGCACAGCTTTTATTTCTATTCGGAAGTAATCAAATTTATATACAGTCTAAAAACAGTACAAAATTTGAGTAAAAAGACCCGCAGTCCATCTGGGCTGGGACCAAGGGGGGGGTGGGCCAGCGAGCATCGTACCCGGCCCCCAGAGTGCGGGGCCAGCATCGTCCTGGCAGCAGGGGGAGGCCTGCTGAGGGTGGGGCCCGGGGGGCACTGCCCAGCTTGCCCGTCTGCCCCCCAGACTGCCCGGGCGGCTGGCCTGGCTTGGACAGGCCCCGAGAGCGCCGAGGCCCGGCCTGGATTCTCCGTCAGCAAGTCCAAACCTGCGGAGAAAGGGCCCGGGTTCAGGGAGCCCCCTGTGCCCCAAGGAGACCCGCCGCCCGCTCTGCCCTGGAACGCCATTGCCCCCGCGCCGCATGGCTGCGTTCGACATGGCCCAGACCCCAGAACTGACCTTCACAGTGCTGTCCACAGCCCCCGAGAAAAGCCGGCCCCGGGACACGGCCAGCGCCGTCACGCTGCCCTGGTGCCGCAGCAGGGTCTGCGTGCAGATCATGTTGTCCATGCTCCACACCTGGGGGCACACAGGGGTGAGGGCTGGGCAGTGGCCCCCGTCCATGCCCCCCGCCCGCGCCCCTGAGCACACACGCACCCTGAGGGATCGGTCGTAGGACGCGCTGAACACCTTGGTTTGGTCTGGTGTCGAGATGACCGCCAGGGCGTACACGGTGCCCACGTGGCCCGTCAGCGTGCGCACCTGCTCCTTGGACTCGATGTCCCACACCTGGGCGGCGCACGTGCGAGTGGGTCAAGGACCCAGAGCCAGCCCCCCACCCCGCCCTGCCCCAGGGCCCGGGCCCTCACGTGGATGAGGTTCTCGTAAGTGCCGCAGACGATGTGGTGATTCGTCACGGCGATGGAGTACACACTGCCTCCTGATGTCTGCAGGACGTGGACGCAGTCAAGGGTCCGGATGTCCCAGATCTACGGGTGAGCACCAGCCGCTGGGTCCCAGGCCGGGCCTCGGGGGCTTTGGTCACTCGGGACAGCCCGACCGTCCCCAAGGCCGGGACCTGCTTGAGCAGGTGCAGGGGACAAGGGTCTCCCTACCCTGGGGCACAGTGGGGGCGGGAGGGGCGCACCTTGATGGTCTGGTAGGAGCCGCTGTACAGGTAGCTCTGGGCGGCCACCAGGGCCCGCACCCAGTGGTTGAGACCAGTGAGCTCCTTCTTCAACTTGAGCTCGGTGCCCACGATGTCCCAGACCTGTGGGCATGGCGGTGAGCGCGGGCAGGTGGGCGGGCGCGCCTCGGGCCCTGCCTGTGCTCTCGCAGTACCTTGATGGCCTTCAGGGAGCCGCTGAAGAGCATGTTGTGTGAGGAGACGAGCGTGCACACCGGGTTGTCGTGGGCCCGGATCGTGGTCACTTTCTGCAGGTTCTGGACGTCCCACACCTGGTGCAAGGGTGGGAGGCGTCAGAGCCGCAGCCGCCCAGAGCCCAGGCTGGCAGGGGCCCCGCCGCCCACCCCCCACCACTCACAATGATGGTGCAGTCCGCGGAGCCGCTGTAAAGCCGGCACCTGGGGGGGCAAAGCCGGTGGCATCAGGGCAGGCCCGGGAGCCGCCTGGAGAGCATCCGACAGCCCCTCGCAGTGCTGCATAAACCTGCAGGGGCTGCCGGCAGCCACACTGGCACCCAGCAAGTGGGCACCCCGCTTACTCACACACGCTCACATCCACACAAAGCCTCATGACACGAGATGGGGGCGGTCTAGGAAAAGGGGTGCCCTGAGCCGATGCCCTGAAGGCCCCACCTCGGCCCTCAGGCCCCCTGTGGGGCCCCGGGCCAGGGCCCTGCTGGGACACCGGCCTTGGGGAGTGGCACACAGGGGAGTGGGCGCACAGCTACCGCGTGGGCCCGCCTGCGCTCACACGGGGACTCCGCGCCTCAGCCCCGGGTGGGATGCGTGCCCGGCTCACCCCTGGATGCAGAGCGCCAGCACGATGCCGTCGTGGCCCTCCAGCGTCTTCTGGCACTTGTAGGTGGTGCACGTGTCCCACACCTGCAGAGGCCAGGGTCAGCAGGCACGGCGGGAACAAGGAGCCAGCCGTGTGGGGCCAGAGCTCCACAGGGGCGGGCCTGGGCTGGGCCGGCCGTGGTGGGCAGCTCCCCCCAGGACAACCCCAGCCAGGCCAGGCTGCCGCGTGCCCCGGCGGGGCCCCTGCCCACCTTGATGGTCTTGTCCGAGGAGCCGCTGAATAGCAGGTCACCCATGGAGTAGACACACAGGCACCAGACGGGGCCCTGGTGCCCCACGAAGGTTCCTTTGCACTTGAAGATCTGCTGAGGGTCGTACGCTGCAGAGACAGGAGAGGCTGCTCAGCGAGCGGGGCGCCTGGGGCCGGCGGGGGCAGGGAAGCCCCAGGCCCGCACTCACATCCCAGGATGCCTGTGTTCAGTCGCGCGTTGATGTGGGACAGCTCGTCCTGCAAGGCCAAGGGCGGGGGGCGGGCTGGGCCGGGCTGCCCAGGCCTCCCTGGCAGGCTTCCCGTGGCCCCGGGCTGCCCTCAGGCCCGTGGTCCCGAGTGGTGGGGGCACGGGCTGGTCACGCCAGGGCCCCCCGAGGGACAGCCTGGGCCCGCCCCCCCGGCCGCCCACCCGCCCCGCGGCTCACGTTCAGCATGGACGCGTCCCGCCGGAACTCCATCAGGTCCTCGCTGAGCTTGCTCTGGTTCTCGTCCAGGACGTCTGGGTGGCAGAAGACTGGCGTCACCAGGGCCGGGGGGGCAGGGGCGGCCCCCTCCTGCCCTCCGGGGCTGGGGTCTCACCAAACTTGAGCTCGAGACTCTTCTCCAGCTGGTCTATCTTCTCAGAGAGCTTGCCCAGCATGGAGCGCAGGAAGGCGATCTCCTGGTCCTTCTGCGCGAGCGCCACATGCATCTCGTGGAAGCGGTCGTCCGTCTGCTGCAGGAACTCCTTCAGGCCCTCGAAGTGGCACGCCTCCAGGTGCGCCTCGTATGTGTCCTGGTTCCCAATGAACGTGCACCTGGCGGGATGGGACAGCTGCCCTGCCCACCGCTCCCCGGCTGCCCACCGCTCCCCCGGCCGCCCTGCCCACCGCTCCCCGGCTGCCCACTGCTCCCCCGGCCGCCCTGCCCACCGCTCCCCGGGCCGCCCTGCCCACCGCTCCCCGGCTGCCCACCGCTCCCCCGGCCGCCCTGCCCCCTGGCTCACCCGTCCCCCAGTCCACCTGGCCTCCCTGCCCCCCTAGTCTCTCTTCCTCTGTCTCCCAACCTCAAGTATCTCGCTCAAACTCTCCCGCTTCTGTGTCCCCTGCACCCCAGCCCCATCCCCATCGCCTCTGGGCTGGAGGCTGCCTGCCCACCCCGCCTGTGCCCCCCGAGCACCCTGCAGGCCATCTCACGTGAATTCCAGGCACGCCGCCCCTGCTCCGGGCTCTTCAGGGGCTCTCGCACCCTAAGAGCACCCCCACCCCTCATGGGCCTCGGGGCCCCAAGAGCCCAGCCCCTGCCTCTTCCCCCCACTCCCGTGTGCTCCCACCCACCTACCTCCTACCCACCGCAGCCGAGGCGCCCTTGCCCCTCGCCTCCACCCGGCTCACTGCCCTGGAAGCCTCAGTCCTTGGCTCCCGCCTCCCCTGGCCACCCCTGCCCCTCGGGCCAAGCTCGCTCTCTCGGGCACCTGCACCCAGGGTTGAACGACGCGCTCAGCGGTGCGGCTCCCGCCACATCTAGCTCCTGGCCCCAGAGGTCTCCCCGGCTCCGCTGCCGGCCCCGCCCACTCACCCGTACTTGGAGTGGGGACACTTGATGTGCTCGCACTCCTTGAGGTGCGCCTCCAGGTTCATCTTGAGCAGTGGCGGGCAGCTGGGGTTGTTGGGGCACCGGACGGGCCTGTAGTCACAGCTGCCCTCGTGGTCCCTAGGGGGCGGGGCATGGCAGGCAGTGAGCCCAGGGTTCTCCGCGCACCCTGGGGAGGCCGTGAGGACTGGGCTTACTTCCGGGCGCTGAGCTTGATGGTGAAGGGGCACCCGCGGGGGTCCACCTCGAACACAGCGGGCTTCCCGCCGCCGGCCGCCCGGCAGCCGTGCCTGCAGTGGATGAAGAGCTCGCCGATCTGCTCCGCCACGGCGATGTTGCTCACCACCACTGTCAGCTTGGCATTGTCCACAGGGCACTTCTCTGGGCGGGGGAGGGTGCGTGATGACCCATGGGCGCCAGCACCTCCGGCTGCAGGTGCTGCCTGGCCCCCCGTGGTCCGTGCCCCCAGCCCCCGGCCCAGGAGCAGGCGCACAGCTGAGCCACCAGAACAGGTGACAGAGTCCCTCAGCTGACCCCAGGGACGGCTGGGCACAGAGTCTGGAAGCCCCCACCACGTGCGGCAGCCCTGGGGCCTGGCAGAGGTGGGGGCGGCTGCAGGCACCTGAGAAGGGCAGGCAGCGGGCGCTGGCCTGGGAGGCTGCCGGCCTTCCCACGAGAACGGCCTCCAGGGTGTGTGCCTGGGCCCGAAGGCACCCACCACGGGGAAGGCGGAGCCTGCAGAGGCCCTGGGGGCGCGGGGTAGGCAGCACCATGCCTCGAGGTGCCCACCAAGAGCCGCGCTGCCCAGGTCCCCAGTGGGGCCAGATGTGCTGGGTGCCCGTGTGCGGGGCAGGGGTAGCGCTGGCCTTTCAGTGTGGGGACCCCCGGCGGCCCCTGACTCCCCCCCCCGTAGGGTCCAAGGTGGCCAAACCTGGGACTCGGCAGGAGAACCCTACCTGACTTCAGGGCGCATCTTCTACAGAACGTGTGCTGTGGAGACAGAGGCAGTGGCTGCAAGGGGCCTGGGGGGTCGCAGCACCGCCCTCGCCCCCAGCCCATGGCCCTCTTGGTGCCCCCGCTCTCGGGTCCGCTGAGACCAGCCCTTCAGCCTGAGGCCAAGCCCCCATAAGAGGCCCCAGAGAGGCCTGGGGGGCGGGGGTGGAGGCAGGGTGAGGGTGGAGCCAGGGTTGGGAGTGGGTGGCGTGGGGCAGGGCCAGGGAATGGAGGGCCTCACCCCACACGTGGTGATCACTGGGTCCTTAAACACGCTGCAACAGAGCTGGCAGCAAAGCTTCACCGAGGGCTGCTCGGCAAAAACCAGCGGCTCCTGGAACCGAGCAGGGCAGAGTGTGTGGGGCGTGAGGGCCGGAGCCGTGGGCACCTCCCAGCTGGGGCAGGTCCCAAGGTAAGCCCCCGAGGCTGAAGGGCTGGCCCTGGCCAACCAGGCGGGCTGCCCACACGCCGTGGCCCCTTCCCGGCTGGAGCAGGGAGAGGCCCCCGACGGCCTGCCCGGGGGACCCTGGAGCCCCGGATGGCCTCACGGGGAGCTGGGCGCCCAGCAGGCCCGACCCCGCCTGCCCCGAGCCCCAGCCCCACGCACCGGCTCCTCCTCCTCCTCGGGCAGCGAGAACGTGGAGCGCAGGGACATGCTGGACTCGGAGTGCAAGGAGCGGACCGAGATGGCCGAGTCGGAGCGGCGTGGGGTGCTGATGGGAGGCTACGGCACAGGCAGCGGGACGGATGCCGCCGTCAGGGTGCGGCCTGCTCACGGGCCGGCAGGGGTCCGACGGGGCGCTCCCAGCCCGGGGCGGGAGGACAGCCGAGCCCTGGCAGGCCCCGACGGCAGTGCCGCCCCCACGGCACCCAGGCCGCCCCGGCCCGGCGCTCGCTCAGCCCGGGGAGCTGGTGCGGGCCGAGGCCCCAGCTCGCCGCCCGCCGCGGCACTTGCTGCTGTGCCGGCGCTCACGTCTGCCAGCTTTCTTTGTGTAAAAGGAGAGACTTCCTGCTATTGAATTCTACGAGGACACGCTTGGGGTGGCTTCCTGCTTCCCGTGAGGGGATGCGGGCAGCCAAGGGGGCACCTCCGCCAGCCAATCCGGGGCAGCTGGCCGGCGGCAGGCTGGGCTCGGCCGCCCCCGTGGCCTCCCTGGGGCAGGACAGTCCCTGGCAACCCTGCCGTGGGCCTGGAAACCTCCAGGGGAGCTCCTGCGAGAAGCTGCTCCTGCCCGGCCCTGGCAGCTTCCCTCACAGCCTCGAACCCCGGGAAGCAGGCTCCCACATGGCAGGCTGGAGGCCTCAGCCCGGCCCACCAGCCTCTCCTCCTGGGCCCTGGCTCCCATGTCTGGCTGGCCTGGCCCAGCACTCGGGGCGTCTACCCCTCTGGGGCGGGGAGGGAGGCTGGTCCGGGCGGATCAGCACATGCAGGGTCGGCCTGGTTTCCCCGAGCAGGGGGCAGAGGCCCATGTCCTGCCCGCCGACATGCATCCCCTGGCCAGTGCAGAGCCCCCCATCCCCGTGCCATCCTAAGTGGCGTTGCCTCTACGCCGGGAACTAGGAGGGCCAGTCAAAGGAAGTGAGTCAAACTATCCCAGGGACAGCAATGGGTGAGGGCCTGGGTCGGGGGAGGCCCGGCCCAAGCTGTGCCCCCCGCCCACCCAGGGGCTCCCATGTCCTCCTGAGTGCAGGGGCCAGTGAGCCAGGGCTGGAGGCAGGCAGCGGGCAGAGAGGGGCCCCTGCAGCCCATGGGAGGCCCCTAAGCACTTGTCACGCCTCTCTATACCCACCGTGGCCTGGTCTGCTCCACGTGGCCAGGAACCTACGCCATAAGGGCCAGAGCCGCTCCCCGAGGGGGGCCGAGGCAGCGGAGAGGCCGAGAGAGAATGACTCATGCCCTCAGCACTGGCGTAGCAGCCCCCGCAATGGACAGGAAAAGCCGGGTGGCCCAGCCTGAGGGGGAGCCCTTGGCCCTGAGGGCTGCGGGGAGGCTGCGGAGTGTGGCAACAGAGCCACCACTGCCAGCCAAGGATGCCCAGCTGAGGAAGGACGGGGACAGCTGGAGCCTGCTGAGAGGGCTGCTCGGCTGGGCTGGGCCTCCATGACCAGGGGCCTGCGTGGGCTGGTGTCCCCAGCCTCAGACTCTGCTCTGAAGGCCCCCTTGGCCTACAAAGCCGGCAGCAGGGAGTGGACCGTTCCCCGCCACTCCACTCCCTGCAGGCCCCCACTGCCTCTGCTGACCTCACCACGTGGGCCCCCCATCTTTCTCCAGCTGCTGTACCCCGCCTCCCCTCATGAGGACCCCTCCTCAGGCCTCCTGCCTCTCCCAGGAGAGCTTTACAAAATGCAGGTTTGGTCTTGTTACCCTCCCAATCAAACCTTCTGTGGCTCCCACCTCCCTTAGATGAAGCAACCCTGCCTCAGCCTGGCCTGCAGGTGATGCACCCTCACTGGCCCAGCTGCCCTGGCTGGCCGCCTTTCCCACCCGCGATCCAGCCACGGGAGCCACCTTTTGGTCCCACAGACTCTTGGTTCAAGCTTCAGGGTATCTGCACATGCTGATCCCTCTGCCCGAATGCACTTCCCTCCCTGCTGCTAATCAGCCTGTTCCCACCCTGCAGATCTCACTTCCAGGGTCGCACCTCGAAGCAGAGCCCCCGCCATCAGCCCCCATGGCTCCCCAGGGTCTGGTCCCGGCGCCTGGGCAGGCATGGTGGGAGGCTGAGCTGTGCTGGGCAGCATGGGGGTGGGGGACGCAGACTCACCACGCTGTCCTCCTCGTCCCGCGAGGAGTAGGCAAGGCTGCTGGAGGAGGAGGGCGTTCTGCGGTGCTGTTTGTACGTGCTGGTGCCGTCGGCTGCCGAGAAAGGAGGGGCCGGGCCACCGGTGAGCCCGGGCCTGGGGAGGCCTGGCCCGCCCTGCGGCGGGGGGCTCCCTCA
Organism: Cabassous unicinctus; assembly: GCA_029593785.1. Classification (NCBI taxonomy): domain Eukaryota; kingdom Metazoa; phylum Chordata; class Mammalia; order Cingulata; family Chlamyphoridae; genus Cabassous; species Cabassous unicinctus. Next base: position 8,159 of record JAQZBX010048434.1, read on the forward strand.
GCTGCGTTGCCAGGCCGGGGCAGAGGCTGGGCTTCGGGCAGAGCTCCCTCCAGGGATGCTCCTGGACCCCCCACACTCTCACTGCGTCCTTCGGGATCAGATGGGGCCAGACAGCCCAGCCCCAGTGCAAAGGCCTCAAAAGGGTCCAGCCTCGTGGCCCCAGTGCTCAGCCGCCCTGCAGCCAAGGAGGATGGAGGACACGGGGACGGACTGACCCTGGACAGTCCCGGCTCCTGGCTCCCAGCCCTGTCCTCACCCAGGCAGGCCGAGGTGAGGTGGGGTGGGGGTGTCTTCTCTCGCAGCCTCTGCAGCGAGGTGCCCCTCGTCCCAGCCCTCGAGGAGCCTGGCTAATACCTGAGCTCACGTGAAAGGACTGGGCAGGGGACATCATCTCGTTTGACCTTCACGGTAACCCTGGCAGCTGGGCTTACAGAGGAGGAAACCGAGGCCCAGAGTGGCCTTCGGTGCACGTGGTTGGGCCAGAACCACCCCTGGTGGTCTGGGTCCAGGGCCAGGCTCGCCCCCTGTGCCCCCCAGGCCTTCGCAGCTTCCCCTGGGAAGGGTGCTGGGGCACCACGCCACGGCCAGAGGGCAGGGCCAGAGGAGGGGCTGGCAGCTTCTTCCCGGAAACCGCTCAAGGGTCCGTGTGGGAACTGAGAGCCACCCCCAGGTCCCTGTGGGCTGCAGCTCCCCTCCCTTGGCCAGGCTCAGGCTTGGCTTCAAGATCCAGACTTCTGGTGCTCCTGTGACTGGGCCTGAGTTTCCCCCTTTTCCCGCCTAACGAGAGGGGCCTCATCGCCCAGCTCTGACCCACTGCTGCCTCCGAGGGGCTCGCTGGGCTGGACGAGCGGCACTGCCGGTGCCACCCACTGTCTGGGGAGCTCCTGGCTGCCAGGGCAGGGTGCTCCGTGGGCTCTGGCGACTAAGATGGGAAATTCAGGACCAGCCACTTGGGGGGTACGATTAGGGTTGGTATTTATTTTCCTTTTCGCTTAGAGAACATTTGAGAAGATAGCAGGGCACTTTCAGAGCCACGAGGAGGCCACTCCCACAGCCACGGACCTGGGTGAGCAGCCACAGGGCGGAACCAAGTCGCGGGCTGTGTCCTGAAATCAGCGCTCCCCCCAGAATGGCCCCGGCTCTGAGGGGAGGAGCTGCACCCTCAGAGCCCTCCCTGCCGTTCCCCAGTCCTGAGGCTGCTGGACCCGACACAGACAGAACAGGCCGGGGGGAGCAGGGGTCACGGTGACGCGGGACAGTGGGGCAGGGGGCGTGGCTGGGCCTGGGCCGGGCAGGGCTGGGAGGGCGGGGACGCCAGGTGGGGCTGGCCTGCGGCTGAGACCGGCCAGCGCCAGTGGGGGAGCCAAGCTGCCCCTCCAGCACCGGACTCGCAGCCCCCCACCAGGAGACGCCCCTCAGGCATTGGCGGGGAGTGGGGGGAACAAGGCCCTGGTGCCCAGATTCTGCCCGGCCCGGGGGTCTGGGCTCAGCCTCACCTTTCGTGATGGTGGTGACGGCCGAGAAAGCAGGTCCAAAGGTGGTTTCCATTCTGGTCTGGGCAGAGAACAGAGGAGGCGTGGCCTCATCGCCCAGGGAGAACGCGGCCTTGCGCGGGGGGGTGGGGTGGGGGGTGTCTGTGCACGCTCCCTCCCCACGGACAGACCCCCGTGCTGCACGTGCACAGACGCCCCCAGGCACGCGCGGGGCAGGGCCCCTTGAGAGGGCGCCTCTTGGCAGGGGAGGAGACGTCGCCGAGCACTTGAGGATCTTGGGTACGTGGGCGTGAAAAGAGGGGAGACCCTTCCCCGTGGGATCCCCCTTACCCCGGTGGCAGCGTCTGGAGCAGGGAGGTTGGGGCCCCCTCGGAGCAGCGGTTGTGGGGGGCGCTCTTGCCCGAGGTCATGCTTTAGAGGCATCTATGGTCCACGGGCCGCGTCCCCTGCAGGAGGACGAATGAGGGGCTTTAGAGAGGAAGCCCAGCTCCCTGGGGGCCGCCCGGGGCTGCCTGCGCGGCAGCCTGCTCTGGCAGGCCCACTGGGCCCCTTGACCCGCCCACGCCAGCAAAGGCCGAGGAAGGCTGGGGGCCACAGGTGCCGGCCACAGCGGGCGGCTGGCGCTCAGCGTACCATCCTTCCCGTGGGCCGGGGTCTCCAGAGGGGTCACGTCCACGGGACGAGCTGGTGCAGGACCAGAATGCTGCCGCCGCTGGGGCCCTCGGGAAAGGGGGGCTGGGGTGGGGGGAGCCGGCGCTTGGTCCTGTGCAAGTGACCCACACCTGGACGAAGGATGGCCCCCAGACAGCACGACTCGGGGGCTCACGGGGGGGAAGGCGGGAGCTACCCACGGGCCCCTAATGTCCCCCACCCTCTCCCAGAAGAGAGGGCCCAGGTGGGTTGTGGGACCCAGCCCCTGAAGGCCTCGGGGGCGGCGGCCTGGCCAGGTGTCCTCAGGTGAGTGGCGTGCTTAGCGGGAGCAGGGGGACGCGTGGCAGGTCACACGCACTCCTGCGGCCTGGACGTGCAGCCCGTGGGCACTGGGCCCAGCAGCAGGGGTGCCCCTGCGAGCCCCAGCCCAGTCTTGGGCCCCATGCAGGAGACCTCCCACCACCGTGGGTTGACTGTGCTCAGGCCCTGACAGCCTGGCCTAGCCATCGGCCCTAGCACCAGAGCTCCTGGGGGGAGGCCAGGCCCGTCTAGCTCCCTGGGGTGTGGGTGTGGGCGGGGTACCCCAACTGCCCTGGACCCCCTTTGGACGTGGCTGCCGGGCCGACAGGCAGGACACTGGGCAGCAGCCTGCCCAGGATGCCGCAGTGCCTGCCGAGTCCTCGCACCACGCCGAGCAGACGGGAGAGACCAGCCCACCACAGCCCTGCTGCTCCGGCACTTTCTCCATCGGGCCCCACGTGCCCCCAGCAGTCTCCCCGACTTGTATCCCCAAGACCCATCCCCGCCATGTGCCGCCCTGCCAGTCTTCTCAGCTCTCTTCAAATGCCGCCTGCAGCTTCCCCCAGGAGCCCCTTCCAGACACAGTGACTCTTTGGCCGTGAGTCCAGCTAGATGGGGGGATTTCTGAGAGCTTGAGCCCAGAGCCGATCCCGCTCTGGCACCCCGACTCCCAGGCCCAGCACACCCACCTCCTTCCCACACCGCAACCACCCTCCACCTGAAGAGGGGCAGGGCTGGACAGAGGCCGCTGCCTCCCGCCCCCTGCCCCACTGTGACAGGGCTTTCGGGCGGCCTGTCCCTGCCTCTGCATCTCTCGTGGCCGCAGGCCGAGGGACGGGGGCAGCCGGGCCAGCAGCCCAGCTCTAGCAGGCACGCATCTGCTGCACGTCCAGCTGCAGCCCCGGCGACACTGACCTGGACTGAGCACACCATCCGCTCCCTCCACCACACACTGCCAGGGAAGGAACCCCACGGGCTAACCCTAACCCAGAGCCCAGCGCTGTGGAGCGAGCAGAGAGCGGGGAGCGCCTGGCCCTGCCCTGCTCTCAAGTGAGGTAAACAGAAAGGCACGCGGCGGCTCGCGGGGCAACACGCACATCCACCCAGACCTGCGGCCAATCGCAGCCAGGCTCGCAGATGACACGCAAGGCACGACGCCACGCGCGCAGGGGGCCACGCCGAGGCCAGGGAGGGGCCGGGGCGCGGCGGTGGGCGGGAGCCCAGCACCCCGTGTGCACCCGCTGGGGGTTGAGCAAGAGGCCCGAGCCCCGCTCGCCCGGCCGCGGTTTTGCAACCACAGCCTCCCCCAGGCTCCCGGGGTCCGGCCCAGGCGGCAGGGTCCAAACCCCGGACACGCCGGCGCCGCCCGCCGCTCCCCAGGGGCCAAGGGGAAGCAGCTCTTCCCCTCCCGCGTCCAGGTGGGCGGAAGCTGGCAGCCCGGAGCAGGGATCCTCTGGGGGTCCTCGGCGCCCCAGCGCTGGCGGGAAGGGGATCTATAGCAGGCACGGGGGTGCCCAGGCACAGGGGTCTTCTTTCAAAGAGGCGGCGCCCACTCCCCAGGGAGCGGTCGGGGAGTGTGCTCTGCCCGGAGAGGCCGTGCCACGCCACCCATCGCCCCGTCCCCACCACACATCGTCGCCCCACCGCCCGCTCAGGAGGGTCTGGGGGCTCCTGGGTATGGGGTTCCCTCCCCCACCAGGCAAGGCCAGCTCCCCGGGAGGGAGCCCCTGCCCAGCTGGCCCAGAACCCGTGTCAGGGCATCCTCCGGAATCCCCCCCTGGGGATCCCCCCCTGGAGATACGGGACATGGACCCCACCCCGGCCAGGCCAGGCGCGTAGGGGGTCCCCTGAGCAGCACGTGCTGAGCCAGTGAGGGGACGGCACGCCCTGGGAACCCCAGAAGGCCGCACAAGTGGCGGCGACCGCCCCAGGGAGGCACGTGGGTGGCCGGCTCCCGGGATGGCGCCAGAGCTCCGGGCGCAGCCCCTGGTAGCGGAGCCAGCCCCAGGGACCCCCAGGGGCCCAGCCCAGGCCAGGCTGCCAAACCCTAGAGAAACAGGCCCGGTTGCCATAGCAAAGTCCTGCACACTTTGCCCAGCTGTTCCCCTGACGTCCTCTTCGCACGTCTTTTCCATCCCAGACGTGCAGAGTGTGACGTCAGGGGTCTGCCTCGGCCTGAGGGTCCCTCAGAACCTCAGCTGCCCTGCTCAGCTCCCTCCCTGCCCCCCAGCACCCCAGCCCTGGCTTGTCCTTCCCTCTCGGCCCACAGCCACGACTCTGCTCTGAGGCCCCTGGGCCCCCGCCTGGCGCCTGCCGAGTCTCCTCCCCAGGACTCTGCCCCCTTCCACCACCCCCTCAGCAAACACCACCCAGCTCCCAGGCTCTCCAGACCAGTTCTCCCTGGGGTGTGGGTGTGGGCGGGGCACCCCAACTGCCCTGGACCCCCTCTGGACTCTGGACGTGGCTGCCGGGCCAGCGGGCGGGTCCCATCCCCTCCCCTGCTCAGGCCGGCCCCAGCTTTAACCCCCACCACTTCGCCCTGGGAAGGCTCTTCTCTCCCCCAGCCACCAGCCCCCTGGGGGTCAGCGTCATCTCCTCCTTCCCTTCCCACATCTGATGGCCCCATACAGTGTGGGGACTTGGTCCGGTCTGGGGGAAGTCCAGAGGGCTTCCTGGAGGAAGAAGCTGGCCAGATGGAGAGTGAGGAAAGAGTGCTCTGGGGCACAGGAGGAGGTGGTCCTTGTCCTCTTGCCTTAGCGCCCAGTGGCAGCGGCCACTCCGGCGGACAGCCCGGCCTGCCATGCCCACCCCCACGTTGGTGCCCAGCCCGGCCCCCAGCTCAGTGAGCCGACCCGGGAAGCATGTCCCGGGCCCTCACAGCAGGTCTCCAAGGATGGAAAGAGGGTCTGGCCTCAGCCCAAGAGCACCAGGGCTGAGTGCCGGGCACTGCCCTGGCCGTGAGTGGGCACTTGAGCCACCAGAGCCCTTTCCTCATCACTTCCTGTGTGGCCATGTCTCCCTGCACTTCCCCTCTTGCTTTCCCACGGACGCCAGGGAGAGGCCCCAGGTCTGGACCAGGGTCTGAAGATGCTGCGTGGAGGGCAGGGACCTTCCGGAGCGCTCCTCTGCCCGGGGTAGTGGTGTCGTCAGCCCCACCACCACCAGAGCGGCTGCCCCTGCGGTGCCCTCCCCCGGGTGCTCTGGGATTGGTTCTGCTCGCCCCCCATCCCCACCCCAAGGCGTCCAGACAACCCTGGCCTCGTCCTGTGGTCTGGGGTGTCCCCCTGCTCGGGGTCCCGATGGAACCTGCACTTCCCCAGGGGTCCGATTTGCCCCTTTGTCTGTACCCCCTGATAAGCACGAGGGGGTGCTGGGAACATCTGTTGAAAGCCAATCTCTCCAAGGGGCTTTCCTGCCCTAGCGCCGGGTGAGTGCCCAGATGCCCACCCACTGGCAAGGCCGGACCAGTGGGGACCCCACCCCGAGCCAACAAGGCCTGCAGACATGTCTCAGGCCTGGGCACCTGCTGACACATCACACACATGCTCTCCCAGACTCCCCAAGATGCCCTTTATGGAAATGACACAGCAAGGCCAGGGCCACAGGGATGGACTCAGATAGACCTGGGCTCAAATCCCACCTCTGCCCATCAACAGCTGTGTGGCTTTGGGCCAGGTGCTTGCCCTTCTGGGGCTCAGATTTCTCATCCCTAAAGTGGGGTGAACAGGTACCCATGGCTGGGAGGAACCGTGAGAGGTGACACATGGGTCAAGAGTGAAGGCTCCCCAAAGGCAACTCAAAGGCCCAGAGAGGCTGAGAGGCTGACGGGGGAAACGGCAGCAAGAGGCTGCGCCGAGGCGAAGCCCACAGCCCTGCTCCTTCTGCTCCTCTGTTGCTGCCAGCAAACTGAGGCACCCCACTGACCACTGGAGCCAGGCCCGTGCCAAGCCAAGCCCAGGAGCGGCCAGTTCACAGCTTCCTGGCTGCCTGGTGCCTCCCCACCAGCTTGGGCCTTTCAACTGCATCTTCTTTCATTTCCTAGACTGCTCATTCCCTCGGCCCCTACATGCCGGCTGCCTGGGGGCAGGTGGGGGTGCCCACATGGACAGACCATAGGAGCACACCAGCTCCTTCAATATGTCAAAGCCCACCCCCCACCCGTTAGTCCTCAAGACACTGATCATTTCTAGAACGATCCTGACACAGTCACAGTGGGAGGTACCCCATGCAGTCCCCTGGGGTTGGGGCACCCACCCCTGGCCCCTGCCTCCTGGCCTCCGGGCCACAGTCCTGCTCTCCTCAAAGGGAGGTTCTGGACCTTGGGACACAGGGACGGGGGTTTCTGTGGGAAACCTGGGTGCTCAGAGCAGGTAGAGAAGGGACTGGTAACGGAGAACCAGTGCCTGCCTCGCAGACCCTCAAGGAAGGGAGAGGTCCAAAGAGAAGGAATGAGAACAAGGAAGGTCACACACGCTGGGCAAGGGGCAGAGGTGGGCAGCCTCCAGGAGAGGGAGGCCTGTGTATGCATGGGGAGGGGTGCAAGGGGCGTGGAGAATGGCGAGCAGACAGGCTGGGCAGCATGAGTAGGTGCAACCCCACCCCGAGAGCAGGAGGGATTCAGCAGGACCCCACCCCCGGGCCCCACTCAGCCCCACTGCTGCACCCCAGACTGTCCCAGCTGACTGCCCTGGTCTGGCTGAAGACAGCGTCCCCTCTCCACTACACCGTCCAGCCTCCCCACGGGTTCCCCAGTGATCTGGAGTCCATCCTCCTACCAGAGGCTTTTTACGACACAGATCCCGACCATGTCATCCCAACAGCTCCGCTGTAAGCACAAGTCCCCAGCCGTTACCCCAGGGAACTGGCTGGCCTCACGGCCTCTGCCAGTACTCGTTGGTGAACGTCAAGGTCTTCTCACCCAGGGCCTTTGCAGGATCTGTTCCCTTTCCGACAACTTCCCAGGAAACATTTCTTCTCCTCCCTGAGGACTTTGGCCAACTATCACCTCCTCAAAAGGCCTTTCATGAACTCCATTACTGTCTTTCTCAACACCCTGTTTCTTTCACAGCACCTATCAAATTCTTCCTTGTTTTCTCTTTTACTGTCAATCCCTCCGCCCCCAGAACAGCGGTTCTCAGCGGCGGTTGGGGCGATTCTGCCCTCCAGGGGACATTTGGCAATGTCTGGAGACATTTTTCGTTGTTACAACTGGGAGGAGGAGAACGGGGGAGGTGGTGCTATTGGCATCTAGAGGGCAGAGGCCAGAGATGCCGCTAACCACCCGACAATGCACGGGACAGCACCCCGCAACAAAGAAGGAATCGCCGGGATGGTCAGCAGTGCTCAGGCGGAGGAGGCCTGCCCTGGAAGGGACGCTTAGGAGAACCGGGACCAGGTTCTCCGCAGCCTCCCGGCGCAGAGCAGGAAGGAAGCAGAACGAGAAGGAACGACCGGCGGGCACACTGGCAGGCAAACAGAGCGACCGCGGCAGAGACCCCGGCCCGTTCCAGCCCCGCCCCCGGGCCGCGCTGCACGCCCTGACCCCTCCGCGCGGCCCCAAGGCGCGAGCCCCGTTCCCGCGCGCCGTACGGACACTCACCCGCCCGCGGCCGCCCCGGAGCGGCGGCGCCGCCCTCCCGATCCATCGTGGCCGGGAAAGGGTCAGGACAAGCGAGCCGGAAGCACCCCGGCGCGGCGCCCGCTGGGACGTGTAGTTCCCGGGCTCCCGGGCCCCAGGGCGGCCGCTCACGTGCGGCGCCGCAGAAACTACGACTTCCGGCGGTCCGGACGCCGCGAGGTGGGATTGGCGGCTTCAGAATCACTCTATGTTGCAGATGGGAGTCTGATTGGATGGGCTCACCCGTCGCTCAAAGTTAGGCTCAATGGCCTCTGCCAGAGGGAGGAGCTTCGGGTATCGGGCCCGGGAGACCGCCCCAGAAGGAGAAGCCGCGGTGCGATTGGTGGAAATGACGAGGGTAGAGCGCGAGCGTATCAGCGGCGAGGGAGGGCACGTATTTCCGAGGGGATTGTCCAATCGCAGAGGTGGGCACTTTATATAAAAGCCTGAGCACGGCGTGTTTCCGGTCTTTCCGGTCGGGCCCCGGGAGGCTGTGCTGTGGTCCGGCGTGGGCCTCTGCAGGCGGCTTGGTCTGGGCTCCAGCCCGGCCCTGAGACACGCGCTGGTCCCGGGCGCTCTCAGGACCCCCTGTTTTCCGGCGGGGGTGCGGGCCTGCAGCCCTGCAGCACCGCACAGGTAAGCGGGTGCGGGTCTGCCTCGCCGGCGCGCTTCCAGCCTGTGATGAATTGCCTTGATTTCTGACACCTCGTATGAAAGCTGCACGTGCAGTCTGATTATTTTGCAAGGCTGAGGCTTCAGGTGCATCCTGTGGGCTGGGGAGTGCTGGGAGTGGAAACGCACCTTTTCCCAACGGCATCTCGGCGCTGTCTTTCAGGATCCGCCGGTGGACGGCTGCGGACCGGAGCGCAAGGCCACGTCCCACCCCAGGCCCCGCGGGCAGGAGTGAGGCGGGCGGGAAAGGCCCGCAGACGCCCGGCTGGGATGTCTCCTCAGGACCCGGGACGAGCCACCTACACGTGGTCTAAAGGGGAGGAGACCGTCTGCTTGTGCAAGACTGTGGGGCCACTATATAAGTTTGAGGAAGGGTAGGGGTAGCCTTGAATGGGACTGTTAATTGGCATCCCATACTCCAGTTAGAGCTCTTGTGTAAGAGGGAAGGGAAACGGTTGGAAATCTCCTATGTTCAAGTTTTTATGGCCTGTACCAGGACAGGAACCGGAGGGGCTCTTGCCGATTGCCCTATGAGCAAGGGAAGCCCCCATCTTAGCCTGCCTCACTGTTGAGGCATGTCCTTTAGGGAATGGGAGGACAAACCTGGGACCTGGCAGAAAGCCACGGCTGCGAAACATGTGGCCAGGGAAAGACCCCCGCCTTTGGCGGCTGGAAAACCCCACGAAGAATTCCCCATTTGGAACCGGATTGCGTCCAGAATCAAGGAAAAGCCCCAGATACTCTCAAAGGGCCTTACGGCACCCCCTCCCCAGCACAGGGGAGTTGACAGGTGGGTTAACCTATCAAAACAGCAAACAGCTGAGACTCTTTCCCTGAACTTTAACAAAGGGTAATTAATGGCTTAAAAAGCAACCATATGAGCCCTCTCTCTGCTTGCACCGGCCCACAAGTATACCTGGGATTCATGATTTATTTTCTCCCATTTCTGTTCTCTCAAGTCCTTAAAAAATGACTGGCGTGGTCTTAAACCCTTTTATGTGACATAGGTCACATTGTGACCCCCTTCGGGATGCAGAAGCCCCCTTGGACTCACCCCGGGTAGGAGCATCAGCCCCTCCCCAACGTCCCGGGATCTAGTCCTTCAGGTCACTGAAGAGTGAAGGGGCCCGAGGGAGGCCAGGTGTAGCTCCCTGGATGAGACAGGAGGAGACCTGGGTGACCCTTGACATGCCAGGTAAGGTGGTAAATTTCTTAATAGACACAGGAGCCACCTGCTCAGTCCTGACCTGCCCCTCTGATGAACCCTTCTGGTGTCCAGCCGTAGGGGGGTAGAAGCTCAGGGATTTCCACTCAAAAAGCAGGACACATTGCCCTTACCCTGCAGCTTAACCCAAACACCAGCAAGGAATTTGTTCTTAAAACAATTTTATTGAGATATATTCGCGTGCCGTATAATTTATCCAAAGTGAACAGTCAGTGGCTTTTAGTATAATCATAATGTTGTGCATTCATCACCACAAAAACATTTCATTAATCCAAAATGAAAGTCCACATCCTTAGCCCTCAGCTTTCAATACCTGCATAACTGCTAGTATAAGTCTTTATAAATTGATCCATATTTACATTTTGTATAAATGGAATCTTAAATTTGTTTTACTTTGTGTCTAGTTTTTATCACTTAGCATAATGTGAATTTTTTTTGCCTGATAGTAACATTTTGTAGCATTAACATAACATTCAGTTTATATATCATGGATATTAAACTGTTACTGGGTATGTGAATTCTACTATGCTTTACAATCCCATGTTTGTATTTTAGCTTTCGTTTTAGTAATATATATGTCCTTGGACTTGGCCTTTCGATCACTATCATACACATAATAGCACTGCTTTCACCTTTTCTATTCATTTCCAAAGGTTAACACATACCCATACTATCAATTCTGCACAAGTTTACACTCAGCTTTCCATTCTCTAACCTCATTCTATTTTCTGGTGACCCATACTCAAGTTGTTGACTCTGACATTGCACAATATATGTGTGTGTGTGTGTGTGTATATATATATATATATTTTTAAAGATTTATTTATTTATCCCCCCCCTTGCTGCCTGTGCTTTACTGTGTCCATTCGCTGCGTGTTTCTTCCGCGTCCACCCATCTCCCCCTTGCTGTGAGGTCCTGCTGCATCAGCCCACCGCGCCGCGCAGCCGGCCTGCTCTCACAAGGAGGCCCTGGGAAGCGAACCCAGGGCCTCCCACATGGTAAACGGGAGCTCTATCCATTGAGCCACACCCGCCTCCCTGCACAATATATTTCATTCATAATAGCACGATTGTATGTCTTTTGTGTTTGGCTTCCTTCGTTCACCATGTCCTTCAGGCTCATCCATATTGTCATGCTTTATGACTTCATCTCTTAGAGCTGCATAATATTTCATCGTCTGTATACACCACAGCTAATCCATTCAGGAGTTGATGGACACCTGGGTTGTTTCCAGCTTTTGGCAATCATGAATAATGCCACTATGAACATTGGTGTGCAGATGTCTGTCCGTGTCACTGCTCTCAGTTCTTCTGGGTATATACCCAGTAGTGGTATTGCAGGGTCATGTGGCAAGTCTATATTCAAATTATTTCTTTCCTTCTGCTTGCTTTGAAATTGGTTTGCGGTTCTTTTCTATTTTCTCTAGTTCATTTAAATCTTTTGAGTTTAGCTCTTATAATATAGGTGTTTAGAACTATAAATTTCCCTCTCAAGACTGCCCTTGCTGTATCTCATAAGCCTTGGTAAGTTGTGTTCTCATTTTCATTTGTCTCTGTTTACTAATTTCACTTAAAATTTCTTCTTTGACCCACTGATTATTTAGGAATTTGTTCAGCCTCTACACATTTGTGAATATACCCCTTTCCTATCTGTTTTCCAGTTTCATTCCATTATGATCTCAGAAGGTGCTTTGTATAATTTCAGTCTTTATATTTATTGAGAGCTGCTTTGTGCCCTAACGTGGTCTATCCTAGAGAAAGATCCACGAACACTTGAAGAATGTATAACCCTCTTGAGTTTGGGTGCAGTGTTCTGTATGTCTGTTAGGTCTAACTTTTTTGTCATATTGTTCAAGTTCTCTGTTTCCTTGTTCTTCTGTCTAGTTCTATCTAATGATGTGAGTGGGGTGTTGAAGTCTCCAGCTATTGTAGAGAGGTCTATTTCTCCTTCAGTTTCAGGAGTTGCAACTTCCAGGAGAATTCCTGAGAATTCTTCCATTGACATTCTTTTCCTTTGCCCCTCTCCTGGTTGGTGTCCTAAACCCTAGACGTGTTTTTTTTTTAAGATTTGTTTATCTACCCCCC
>JAQZBX010048435.1:0-20201 GCA_029593785.1 Cabassous unicinctus
TGTTTTTTGGGTTTTTTTTTTTTTGTTGTTGTTGTTGTTGTTTTTTTAAGGAGGCAACGGGAACCAAACCCAGGACCTCCCATGTGGGAGGCAGGTGCTCAACAGCTTGAGGCACATCCGCTCCCCATAGTTGACCTTTTTTCTTGGGGAATAGCTTATGTGAGCCCTGACTTTATGCAGGGTGTTCTGCTCCCACTGTAGACAGCTTACCTGAAGATCCACAGGTATCCCCAGTGATGGTGGTGTTGGCAATTGTCACTTATCTCTGGTTTCCTGCTCCAACATTGGCCTCAGGAGATGAAGTACTCGTTTTTTCTTGGAAGCTCGTCTGCTTATTTTAAAGAGTGCTTTCTATATTTTGTCTGGCATTTTAAACATTTTTGTGGCCATAATGTTTAAGGTTACCCAAACCACTGTATTGCTGGCAATGGAAATCTGTGTGCTTTTCTTTTAATTTTTTACTTTCTGAGTGTGATTTTATTTATATCTTGTAGCCGTTATTTCATGCTGGCCCAAGCAAAATTTAATATCTGATCATGGAAACTAGCAGAAAAGTGGATTTCACTGAAAGGGAATTCACCTTTTAGGAGACTTGACTGTTTTGGCTAACTATGCAATCAAACCAACTTATATAGCAGTCATTCGACAAGTATTTGCTGAGCACCCAGGACTGAGTTAAACAATGGTAGAGATATTTAGCAGCCCTAGGGGGGAACCCTCCTGTGAAGAAGGAATTCACAAACTGGCATTAGAGACTCTGAGGATACTGGTTAGGAAGGGCCAAGAAACTCCCTTGAACTAACTTCTCAATTGCAGAAAAGTGGACTGATGGTCAGAGAAAGCATATTTTTCAGTCACAGAGCCAGTTAGCGGTGCCTTGGCTTCCCACAAGGATATAAATACAGAAACTCAGTTTTTTTCCATTTGTTTGTGAATTCATTCAGACTTTCATTCCCTATTGAAAAGCATTCATTATTGAACATCTTCTCTATCCCAGGTCCTGGGACACCCTTTAGTTAGTAAATCCTTGGTAAATAAGTAATGTACATACATATTTGCCTGTATATGGAAACAGACCCTCAACTGCTTATAATTACATCCACCCCAACACTGAGCTACATACTTTTACACATAGTTGAAAGGGTTCATGGCTGGGGGATAGGAAAATGTTGAAGCAGGAAAAGCCATTATAGAGCCCATGGGACATGAGCTAGGATTGACAGAGCTCAGGGCCATTACTCTTGGGACCATGATCCAGGGAGGGAAACAAATCAGGGAGAACTGTGCCCTGGCATAGATATGAGTCCCAGTATTGCCATACACTAGCTGTTAGGCTAGCATTGAACCTCAGTTTCCTTATCTGTAGAATGGGGTTATAAATAATAGTAGTACTGTCCTTGCCTTTAGGAACATATGTGAAAAAGAGTCAAAAGAGGGATTTCCTTAATGTCCTAAGTAACAAGAAAAAATAATTTTAATCCGTAATGCCGAGAAGTCTTTGTGGATCCATTTTGCAGGGATGGATGTTTTCACAGCTTCATTTACACTGGAAAAGATGGACCAGTCATTCCTGTGAGCTCATCATCCTTCCTTCTTGGAGAAGGAACCTCACAAGGTTTTTTCATCAGTGCTGTTTCCTAAGATGGAGGCTACTATTATATAGATTGCCCAGCCACTAGAGGCCCAGAGTCGTTCAAAAGAGGCTTCTCTTTTCTATGAAATAACAAAAACCTTAAAATATCTTTATCTAAGTCCCAGGACCTGCTTTGGTGAAACAAAATCCTGTTTGAGTGTAGAAGCCAACAAAAAATAAATATCAAGAACAAAGTGCCTCTTGACATCCATAATGATGTGCTTCCCAGGGAAAAGCCATAGTTCTTATTTGATGAACAAGTGGTTCCAACTCTGCTCCCAAAGATAATTCGTGCCATTTAAAGATTGTCACGTATAATTTTTCATGACTTCGAAGAATTCAATTCCAATACTCACCCATGTAGGCAGGATTCCTGGACATGTCAATCTGAAACAGCCTATGCATGAACTGAGCAGCTGATGCCAGGTGGGGAGCTGGTGAGTTGGGCTGTGGGGACAGGACTTTGACACTAAAGGGCTATGGGAAATAATGGGTGGCCTGGGAAGAATGGGTGTTCTTGCAACAAGAGCCTTGTACACACCATGCGTGGAGGTGGCATCCTGGCTGGACCTCTGCTGGACCTGAGCCTACTACATGGCTCTCCATGGTCTCTGCTGCACTCTGAAAGCAAGAAGCAAGTTTGCATATTGAGAAGAGTGAACCGGACACAGATGCTGCAGGCCGCAGGCTTGCCCTGACTTGCCTGTCTTCCTGGCAAGACAAGCAGTTATTAGAGGCTGGTGATGAATCCCTGTGTCTGGGGACGGGCTGTCTGCATTTCCAGGAGACAGCTTCTTCCCAAGGGGAAAGAAAAAGGTGCCAGGCTGTAGAAGTGTCCAATTATTGGCGGCTCTGTTTTGCAGAATGATTGTCTTTGAGTGAAGTATCTAGTTGTAGAATCAAACTTGGCATTTTAATTAACATGAAAGTCTCTCCGTTCTTACATGCTGGGTACATGTATTGAAATGGGAGAATTCTTCACACACTTCTTAGGAAATGGCTTCATAGCTGCTTTGCTGCTCTGAGAATCTTCCTAGAAAATGTTTTATGGGCAACCACAAGCACTTGATTTCATAAGTGGCTTTTCTAATGAATTTGCCTTTTGAATAATACTTTTATTCAGCTTTCTTAGGATTTTTAAAAAATCTTAAATATTACTATCAAAGGTAGCCATTTCTGTTAACCATTGTAATCAGTGCTGAAGGACTGAATAAGACACGAGCATCTTTCCAGGGCCAGATACCTGTGACAGAAGAATTTTCCAGGAGCTTTTGGAATCTGTCTGGTCCAGTACAAGCTGGAAAACTGGCAACCACACTCCAGGGTCTCAGAGCAGGTTTGTGCTAGGTGGCAACAGTTCAGAGGACCTTTCTGACCTTGACCTTTGAGTAAACCTGTGAGAGCTAATGCCATTGACCCAGCACTGGGATTCCAACCTCGATATCTCTTCCAGTCTTCAGGATCACATGAGATAGTTTCAAATGGTAGTCCTATCAACTTAAATTTAAAGTGTCCAAAATAAAACTCATCTCCTTTCCTGCCACCCTCATCCCAACAAACACACACAAGCCCCAAACAATTAACCAACCTTGTTTTCCCTTCCGACTTCCTTTTTTTCTGGAAATGACAATTTTGTTCAAGATGCCCAGACTTAAACTTAGAGTCAGTCATGTCTGTCTTCTCTTTGAATCCCAACTTTATCCAATCAGCCCCCAAATCTAGCTGTAGTCTCCTTCCTTCTTCCCCCTCTCTCTTCTTCCCTCCATCCTTTCCTCTCTCCCTACCTCCCACCCTCTCTTCTTTCCATTTATACCATTCTCAGCACCAAGGGTCATATGTGATGGGAGGTGTCAATGGGAACTGTTCAGGTCTTCTCACTCAGTCCTAGATTATAAACTCTGAGCCTCCTCTGACTCTGGATTGGCTCCTCCCACCCACCCTGCAGTGGCCAACCCCTCCCCGTTCAGTTGCTTCCACATATTTCTTAACGCCCTTTTTCCTGCTCACAATCCTTCACAGTTTGTATATAGTCTACAAGAAAGATTCTTAGTTTACAACCTGGCCCCAGCTTCCCTTTCTGACCCAATGTCTCCCATTCTCATCTTCAGCTACATGTGCCCACTATCATTCCCTTCCCCAGTCAAGTTCTTCCAACTCATTCTGTGATCCAACTCATTCTGTGGTCCCCACCTTGCCTGGGAGGCTTTCTAAACTCTTCCTTAATCAATTGGTTGGAAACACAATCCCTTCTGACATCCTAATACTCCCTACAACATGCATTCCCTCACTCTGTTCCCAGGACTACCATCCTAGAGACAAATAAGACATGATTTCTGAGAAGCCTTCCACCCCACCCCACCCCCCATAACCACTATGTCATCCTAGGAGGTAATGCAGCTTCGCATTTAAGAATTAGCTGCGGGGATGGATGTGGCTCAAACGGTTGGGCGTCTGTCTCCCATATGGAGGGACCTGGGTTCGCTCCCCGGGACCTGCTGGTAAAAAAAAAAAAAGAATTAGCTGCTCTGGTGTCCGATGGTTCTGGATCCAAATCCCAGCTCTGACATTTACTAGTTGCATGATCTTGGACAAGTTCATTAGCATCTCACCCTCTGTTCTCTCATCTGTCAAGCTGAGTCGTAGTAGTGCCTACTTCACACAGTTTTTGTGCATTAAAGAGATAATGCATTATAAAGTGCTTAGCATAGTGGCTGGCACTGAGTACATGCTCAATAAACGATTGCTAACATTTCTCAATTCTTGCTTTGTTTAATTTTCTGTGTCTACAATGCCTTACATTTCAAATGCAATTGAAATATTCTTTAGAACCAGGACCATAACATTTTACTCTTTCTCTTCCCAATAATATCCAAAACAGTGTTTTGATCTTAATCAATTATTATATATTTGACTGAGAACCTATTATGATTTCCTTTTTTTATAGCCTAATTCTTTATGTGTGTGTGTGTGCACGCACACACACACACAAAGGCAATTGGTTAATGATGGGTATATGTCGACCTTTGGATGTATTAAGATGAGCAAAGCTGACCTGGCTGATTTATCAGTAATGATGACTGACTGTGATACCAAATTTCTGGTACTAGGGCTGTGTAACCTTTGAGATGTGAGTATTATTGGTTAAGACTGCAAAATGAAGTCAGAGAAATGGAAGTAATGGTTTACCAGGAGTAAGATTCTCAAGGGCAGGGGTAATGTCACTTTCATCTCTGTATCTCTAGCTCCTAGCACAGGAATGTAGTAACCACTCAAAGATATTCAAGTCAACTAAATGTTAAGTTGCAAAAACCTCATTGCAATGACCCTGGTCAATATTCATTTGTCTATTTCTTATGGTTTTCAAAGTGAACTTCCAGAATACTGGGATTCACTCAGCCCCTACCATTATATATATATATATATAGTGTGTATGTGTGTGTGTGTGTGTGTGTGTGTAAATTACACTGCCCTTCTAATCTAGTCTCATCGGGCTCTTTTCCTGCTCTAGATTTTGGTCTGCCTCTAGGGCTGACCATAGGCTTGTCCCTAAATTATAACCAAGCCACGAGGCCCTCCCAGAAGGGGAGTAACTGCATCTGACCTACCTGAGTCTGGCCCCGGGGTTAACTCCTCAGGAATCCTCAGTTTCATGGTAAGCTGGAAGAGATCATGAAGGAGAGGCGCACCACGTCTGAGGATTACGGATAAGCTTCGTTATTTCTTGAGAAGCTACTGTCTTTATTTCCTGGCCTTTACCTTGAACTTGCCACTGTGTGGCTCACATCCTATTCCAGGACCTGGTGTTGATGTATAGATGGGTACACCGTGTGCTTGCTTCGTTGGTACTCTTTAGGCCCTGGGAGCTTTAAATATTAGAAGTTTAATGTATAAATTTCAATTCATTTCCACACATTCATCGAGTACTTATTACCCAAGAAGTGAAATTTTGTTCACTTGTGGTTTCTGGAAGGATTCAGACAGTTAACAAATAGTTACCAGGGTGATGAGTGAAGGGCAGGTTGGACTTTTCTTCCCCCCTCATCTCCTTCTTTCCTTCCCTTCCCCTCTCATTCCAGAGTGTAGAAAAGGAGACTGTGGGGAAGATAATTGGCCAGAGTTGCAGCCACCATTAGCAAGATAAACATCTCTTTGTATTGTAGATGTTTACTGTGTGGAGCTTTAAAGTCTTGGAGACCCCTAGGGGCCTGGAGGACCTCAAGCATCTGCCACACCCCACCCAATGGAAATAAGTCTGTTGCGGGGGGTGGGGGGGGGGTGGGGGGTGTCCAGAGTGGTAGAAAAGACCCAGGTATTTATGAGGGTCGGGGAGAAAAGAGACAGGAGAGGAAGGAAGGTCCCTGTGGAAGGACCTTAGCCTCCCTTCAGTCACATTACTGGGGGCTTGGGAAGGAGGAGGGTTGCAGAATCATTTTTAGGCTTTATGGCCGGTGCACTGTGGCCACAGTGGGGTGGAATAGAGTCCTACTGTTTGACTTCGGGTCATACCTCATCAAGGTCTGATCACATCATTCCCTCATGAGCCTCTGATTCCCCAAAACTATCACCTTCACTCCAACTATGGGTTAAACATCACTCTGGTTTTGTGGCTTTGGCTGAGTTGATATGGGTGGGGACTTTTGAAGCTCTTTGGACTTCCACATCTGGATTTTGAGTCTGCAGGTTGGCTACTGATCTGGGCTAAGGGTTGCTGAAATGCAGCCTCTCATTGCCCCTAGCCCTACCGACTGCCTCTTTCCCACAGAGGAGGTTAAGTGGACTGCTGTGGACCTACAGCTTCTCCTGGCCCCATCTAGGGAGAGCAGAAATGTCTTTTCTGGGGGCATTTAGAGTTGGAAAGACTGCCCCTTTGGTTGTTAGCTTTGCAGTTAGACCGCCCTGGGTTCTTATTCATGCTCTTCTAGCTTTTTTTTTTATAGCTCGAAACCTCTGGCAGAGGGAAGAACAGGTATCTCAGGACTGAACTTGGGGATGGCAAGGGGCATCCACCCAGTTAGGGGTAGAAGAGGAAAAGGAAGCAAATGAGACTGAAACAATACTTAGAGCCTGAATTTATTAAATGATAATAACAAGAAAAAGAATTAGGAGATCTTCTCTGTTTCATAAGCCAAGGGTGGGGAGAGCTGTAGGGGTATGAATTTCCATATGCCAAATGGCCAAGAATGAAGGAGGTTAGAGAGAGGTTTTGTGAGGCCATTGGAGGGTGCAAAAGCAGGGAGGAAAAACACATATTGTCACTCATGTGGGGTGAGTGGGTAAGGAGGCCTTTCCCAGGAAAAAGCAAATGAAAAATTTAGTTCTTACACTAGGATTCATGCCCCCTAATTTATGAACAAGGTCTTAAGCTCGTTAACAAACCCATGCCCTTAAATTTCATGTTTTATTAAGGAGAGAGTATAGAGCATGGAGAGCAAGAGCTCAGCTCTGAGTTAGAATGCACATGTTTAATTCTGGCTAAACAAAGTGATTTTACCTCTTAAAGCCCTAATTTTTTCATTGAAAAGTGCATAGAATAATAGTACTGGCCTACTATTGTTGGGAGAATTAACGGGATAAACTCTGTAAACTGCTTGGCATTGGGAATGCCCAGTAAAAAATTGATGTTGTTATATTCAGAACACCAAAGTTTTTATATGATCATGCACTTACCAGCAAACATTAATTAATTTAGTCATTATGTATTGATAATTCCCGACCATACCAGGCCATCTTGCCTTGGCTCTGGAGAAAAAGCTGCACCTTGGATGTGTGTGGGTAGGTGAGGGAGGCAGGTATGTGTTATGCTCTGGAATGAAGCAGGACTTTCTTTGTAGGGGATCCAGTCTAGGCCTCTGCGGAGACCTCAGAACAATAGGGCTTGTAGTTCTTTCCACCTGGAATAGGGTGTTTGGGACTGGGATGGAGATAATCGTCTTTCAGAGAGCTTCTGTGTGTGCCACAAGGGTTTCTTATCATAGAGTATTCTGGAAACACTTCTTCTGTCATGGATCATTTAAGAACACAGAACTAGGGTCCAATCACAAGTTTACTTGGGGCCTTTTGGCCTTGGAGGGGAGACTTGAACTTGGTTAACAATTTATGTTTGGACATGTACAATCCCATCTGATAGCCTGGGGAGGGGTCTCCACAGATAGCCTGGAGGCGTCCCTGGAGAGAAAGTCACCTGGAGGGAAGGAGTTTGGCACAGGCAGTCAGAACAAGCAGTAGGGCTAAGAGGAATCAGGGCTTTCCAGATAGCATTGCCTCTGTTCCCATGCCTGTTCCCTCCCTGCCTTTCTCCCCAGAGAGAGCTCTGGAAAGGGGCTGGGTATCAAGGTAAGAAGTGTCACTTGGAGCCCAACACCTCTGTTGGGGGAACCCCAGGGGCAGGCGTGTCTGCAGGCAGGAGAAGATCCCTGGAGATAGGTGGTCAGGAGGATGTCAGAGCTCAGGTCCTACCCTGTGGGAGTCGGAGCAGCAGCAGCCAAAATAATCGTAGGGCAGGGAGGCAGCGCAGCCCTCAGCAGGGAGGCTGCGAGCTACACTTCATACTGCCAGACTCATGGAATATGAGTTTCCATCTCTGTATAAAGAGCATGAAAATACTACTACCTCTGGACTGGGCCTAGCACATAGCAGTGCTCAGCAATGTCAGCCACTGTGGTTGGAGAGGAGACTCCCAGATGAAACTCCTGGAGGAAATAGTTGGCAGTGGAATCCTAGGAAAAGTCTGGGCATTTTGGAGTATGGCTATACATGTGACCGTTTGTACTCTCTGGAGGGTTAAACAGGGGACAGCTGTGTAACACACACACACAGGATCACCTTCACCACCAGCTCTCTCACCAGCTCTTTGGTATCCTTTATCCTGGTTGGTATAACAAAGATCATGGTTGATTTGTCTGCGTCAAACAGCCCATTCCAAGGCCACTTGGGTAGAGCAGTGTTTCTAAAAGGCCCTGAATAGTCTCTGTGCTTTGTATTTGGTACAGAGGTATAGGTTAGGACAAACCCTGCCTGATTCATTCACACTGTTCTCTCAGCTGGGAGTTATTCTCTTTACTTCTCCATCATAACCCTCTAACTGCTGGAATCCCCTTCCTGCTGAGATCTTGCTCAGTTTTCAAGGCCCAGCTGACGTTGGGATACAACATTCCTTGCTCCCAGAATTCTTTATTTACATGTTATCCTTGGTCGTTATTCCACTCATATTGGGCAATAATTCATGTACCTCTGTTTCCCTTTTTGTATTGCAAGTTCTTTGAGAGAGTATGAACATGCATGTGTGTGTCTCATTCATCATTTTATCCCTCCCCCACAGCGTCATGCAATGCTTACTAAATTAATATGAAACCCCACGAAGTAGGCATTTTGCAGATGAGGAAACTGAGGTTTAGAGAAGGTAAGTGCCTTGCTCCAAACCACACAGATGGTGGGTGACAGAGATCCAAGCAATCCAGGGTCCCAGCCTTACCCACTATATTCTACTGACTTTGATGGTAGGAACTTAAATAGTTGATGAATTGAGCATGCTCAGCTTCACAGACTTTGTTCTGAAAATTATCTACAATATTTATTCCTGCTCTTTGGGAGTGATAGACCATTTCCCCTTCTGAAAAGAGTGTGTCCAAAAGACTGCCAAGATCAACGCCTTCTTGACTTGCCTATCATTGCTCAAGCAAAAGCTGCCAGAAGGCAGAAAATAAAGTGTCATCTAGTGACAACACTGTTTCATCCTTAGCACAGACAGACCCCTTTGGGACTCCTAGATGCATGAGTAGTATCTCAAATTATAAGCCCTGGAGTTGAAAGATTTTGAATAACGCTGCCTATTATCAGCCTTTGGAAGGTATTTCTTCTACCATTCCCCAGCTAGAGTTGCAGTTCCTCTAGCTGAGTCATTTATCCTGGGGCATTAATATTATAGTGTCTATTCATGGCTTATGAAAAATTCCAGTAACTCATTTTTCCTTTCCTGTTAAATTCATTGAATTGAATTATGCTCTCAACGTAACTCTTGAAGTCCATTAATGAAAATGTTAGTACATTAACAGAGCACTGTGATATCCATCTAGATTTAAATATTTATTAGGCAAATAGGAAAAATGATTAAACCCCCTTATGAAAATCAATCAACGCTACCCCAGAGCCTTTTCTTGTAAATAGTGTCACATACCAGCCACACTCACGCTCTCCTCTGCTTTTTTGGCACTAAATTCAGTCAGCTGAGACCAAGCTACCATGCAAGGAACAGATTAAACTAACATCCATCAAGGTGAAAGATAATTATTGCTTGTGTCAGACAACACCTGTTTTTGCGGCATTCCTCAACTTAGTTAAACTGGAGACAGGCTGAACTTTCCACTGAATTTTCCATTTGACAGTTGCTCCGGGCAGTGTGTCTGCAGAACACCCTTGCTATGTTTACATTTTTGAGGCAGATTAAAAATGTCATCTGTGAAATATAACCTGAAAATCTCAAACTGTAATATATTCACATGTATAAATACAGGGGCCGAATGCAAGTCAAACTGAAGGAAAAAGGCAAACCCTTAGCTGCTTCTTGAGCAGGAATCTTTCATCATACAGCTTTTATAATGTTAAACATGTGGATGGCCCACAGATATTCTTCATACTTCAGATCGTGGTGGTGGTGATCACTCTCCACTTTTAGCTTTAGGTCAATTAATCATTTCTCAATAGAGTGTGGTATTTTCTTACCAAGGGAGAGCCAGAGGTCAGGTGCCAATTCATGGATCTGGGACCCTGTGCCTATGATGACATTTTTACCTAAGACAGGAATCTCTGACCTGGGGCATTTCATCTGAAATGAAGTTTTTTTTCCTTTAAACTGAGAAGCGACACTGGCGTGGCTCCTGCAGAAGTGCTAATGTCATTGCCAAGTACACTCCTTAGGTTATCTCTTGATGGAAAACAGAGGAACAAAAACTAGAGGAAAGGCCCGGGTGCATTTCCAGATGTTTAAGCTGGGGCATGATTTTGTACATGTCCAAGAGACAAAAGAATAAAAGAGGTGAACATGTTCACTCCCCTGTCTGGGGGAAGGTAATGGACCCTGCAGCTTTTCTGGGTGTTAATCTTACCGTTAACATCTGTGTTGACTTCAATCACTATTTCTTTTGACGGACTCTAAATACAGGCTCCAGCCCAGCTGGAGGTGGAAGGGAAGGAGACTTAAGACTTCCCTTTAATATAAGTGTAGACATTAAAAGGCATTTAAGATAATTATTGGGATTGCAGTAATGAGTATATATGTATTTTTAAAATTCTGTAGTCATCTTTAACTCTCATCCTCTGTATTCACTCAGGTTCCAAGCTCTCTAAATCTGATCCCTCCTCTTTCTCTCTACCCTAAACAACTCTTTTTTGCCTTCATCCAGAACATTGTAATCCCTCACCTAGACTGTGTGTGGCCTTCTGTCCTGTCCCCCCAATCCAGTCTTTCCTCTATTCCAGGCTATCTTCTGTGCAGTCATTTGTCCCAAATACAAGCTAGAAGGTCACTCCCTGGTTAAAGATTCCCACTCCTTTGATGATAGGCAGCTGCATTTCTTATCATGACCATCAAGGCCTTTGAAACCTGGCTTCAACCTTTTTAATACCCTATATCAGTTAGGATGCTTTTGGCTGCAAGTAATAGAAACTATGACTCAAAAAAAAAAAAAAAAGGAAAATGTGTTATCTCACAATACATGAAGTCTACTAGTGGGGTAGACTCCAGGCTGCTTATTTCAGTGACTCAGTGATATCAATAAAGAGCCAGATTCTTTCCATCTCTCTGCTCTCCTTTGTGTGCTTTCATCCTCCAGGTGGGTTGCAAGATGGTTGGTAGGGTTTCAGGCATCACAACCAGAGCAAACAATGTCCAGATGAAGAGGAGAGAGGGCCCCATCCCTAGCAAAAAGGTGGCTTCCTTTCATCTCTCATTGGCTAGAATTGGGGCTCATTCCCACTCCTGAATCAGCCATTGGTGGAGAGCTGGTGCCACTTGCAGACCAATCAGTCCCCTTCCACCCCACAGCTGGGAGTGGTGCCAGCTTCCCCTGAGGCCTGTGGCTTCATGGCGAAAGGGGAAAAACCTGAAGAAAACTGGGATTTTGTTAAGAAGGAAGCAGAGGGAATCAATATTGGATAGACAACCACTAGTGTCCACTACCAGGTTTTCTGGCACGTGGAGCAGTTTGCTACTTCCCTACCATGTTCTGTCATGCCTATGATGGCTTATGTATTTGTTTTCAAGAATATCTTGCCTCCCTACCATTTTTTTTTTTTTAAACTGGAAAGCTCTTCTTCATCCTTTATGACTGTATTGGTTTCCTACTGCTGTTGTAACAAATTATCACAAACTTAGTGGCTTAAAACAACACACAAATGCCACCTCCTCTGTGATGCCTTCCATGACACCCATCTGAGAAAGGGAAAGAAGAGACTGGAAGGGGATAGAACATTTGAGTGCCCCTCTCACGGCTGCAGGGGAAGACTGGATGGTGGTGCTCTCTGACCTTCTGCCTCTCTCTGACCTACTCCTTGGGCATGTTCTCTTACCTCTCTCCCTGCTTTCTGACCTAACTTTGACCTTCCTTCAGGTTTGAGTCAAAGAGACTTTATACCCAACTCATTGTGGTTTGTGGAGGCGTTCACTGAAGGAAATGAAGAAGAAATTCTACCCACAGGACAAAATATTGGCTTCCTCTGCCCACAGGTTACAACAATTTTTTTAGAGTGAGCCGTTCCCTTCTGACCATATGCTGTCCTGGCCAACCCTGGGTTCTTGTCTATTGACAAAAGTGGCTCAGATCATGCCATAATGCCACTATGTCTTGCTCTCTCTTTCCAAATATTTATTGTGCACCTGTGAGAGGTATGGTGGTGGGCACCATTGTTCTGAGGTACACAGTTCCCCAGACCCAGATGCTGAGATGATGAAGGTCCCTATCAAGTGATTTCTTAGCACTGTTCCCAGGAAAAACTAGAAGGGAGTGGGGGCCATGGGATAGGGAGTGGAGGCAGCCAAGCAAGGGTGCTCTATCCCACAAAGTCCAAGAGAGGACAACTTTGGGTCATTCCTCAGGGGAGCTCTGAGACATGTAGGTCACACTTCAGATTGTCCTTATGAGGGGCAATTGCCATTTGTTAAGAGCTTCCCAGAGTGACATAAATTCCCAGGCACTTCTAGCTCTCCAGTGGACTCTTGGAAAAGCAGTCCTGACAGACTGAAGGGAGCCTGCCATCAAAAGAGGCATAGATGTTGTTGGGAATGAAAGCTCATTGGGAGCCAGTAAGCCCAGAGAAGGTGTAGGGATCTGAGAGGATCTAGGAGCACAGAGCTCACCGGGGAAGGGCCTGTGTTCAGACATTTCCTCTTCTGATTTGGCCCAGTCATCCACATCCCCAGCCCATCACTATTAGCCTCACTCCCAGTCAGGGCTTCTGTGACACCTCCAGCCTCTGGAGAAAAATCCTGATCTTCCCAAGCCCCAAAACCACTGTAAGCTTCTGGTTATGCTGTGCTTCTTCTCAGGTTGTCCAGGCTCCTGTATTCTGAAGGAAGAAGCCCATTTCCTTTTAGAACCACAGAGTTTCCTCCTCTGACTTTCCAGTCATCCCAGGAAGTAATAGTGCTTCATTACTTCCTCAGGCCAGACTCCATGGATGGAGGGATTTGTCCCCAAGGGAAGCTAGGGCCTCCAGCCTATGTCTATAGCTATGAGCAGGCAATTGGGTCCAAGACAATTGAGAGGTCATTTGTCCCTGCCTGGTCACCTTGTCTCCCTTGAGGTTCTCCCCTGCCCCCTTCACCCTTGGAACTTGACCCCACTCTTGATCCTGCTTGCTTGGTCTGTGCTTCCTTCTCATTCTGCAGAGGCCAGTTCTGCCTTTGTGGCAGAGCCTGTTTTGCCCAAAGCTTCCAGTGCCCTTTCCGCGAGGCTCTACAGGTACTAAAATCACTTCCTTGGGTATTAACAAATGGTGCTGTCCATTCAGGTATGCCAAATGCAGGACTTTCCAAAAACACACCATTGTATTTAAAAGGCAATAGCTAGTTTAATATAGTTAAACTGCCATACAAGTAACAATACCAAAAAGAACAATTAATATTTCAGTACTTAATAAGTGCCATACACTTTACATGCATTATTTCAATTCATTCTTCATGCCCCAACGATCCTACAAGATGGGAGCTATCATTATCACCATTTTACTAGTGGAGAAACTGAGGCTCAGAGAGCTTAGGTAATGCCACAGAGGTTACAGAACTGATACTTGAATCCAGGTCTGTTAGATTCACAAGATCTGTGCTCTGAATTACCTCCCTATGCTGCACAGTGAGAGGAAAGAGGGTCTCCTATTCAGAATTGAGGGCATTGAATAGGGACTGATGAATCTGGCAAATAAGAATGTTTCTTCAGAACTTTGGATTCCAATGGCGTTTAGTCACCCCATTTATTAGATTCCTTACCCAAGAATTAAATAGAAAATAGGCCCTTTCTTCCAAATCCCTTTCAGATGTGTTGGCCACCAAAGCAGACCTCATCACCCCAAAGTGAGTCACTATGAAAACCAGGTTCATTTCAATTGTGCTTTTCTGGAAGAGGGGCTTAGGCCCTCCACATCAGGTCTTTTCAAATGAGCTTTCCTGGAAACCCCACCCAAAAACTCCTGCTTTTGTCTTTTGGGCCAGAACTGTGTCAAATGACTATCCACCCCTAGCTACAAGGCAGGCTGAGAAATGAAGTGTGTGTGTGTGTGTGTGTGTGTGTTTTATGCTTGGCATTCCCAATAGAATCAGCATTCCATAGGAAGAAGGGGAGAATAGATACTGAGCAAAAAACTAACAATATCTGTTGTACCCTCCTGTTTTCAGTTCCTTTTCCAATTGAGAGTCCATGGTCCATCATTTCAACCAATCTCTGGCCAATATTCTAAATCCCCTGTCATCTACTCTTTCAACACATTTGGATGTCCCAAAGGCATCTCAAACTCAATGTGCACACAACAGAATTTATCTTACCCAATCTACTTCCTCTGTGTTGTAGATCTGAGTGAATGGCACCACTGACCACCCAGCTATTCCAACCAGAAATAGAGGCATAATCCCTGACTCTTCTTTATTCCTCAGCTCCCCACATCCAATCAGTCACCAGATCTGTGATTTTGCTTCCCACTTCTCCAACCTCCATTTTTCTGTCCTTTCCCTCCTCCATTCAGCAGTGTATAAAAAGCAAATATGTCATGCATGACCAAGTAAGATTTATACCAACACAATATGACAAAATAGAAAGAAAGTTCTTTTGGGTCTCTAAAGTCCTGGAGGTTTTCAGTGTCCTCTGGGTATAGGTGATAGTTGAAGACTTCAGCATAGGTGAATCCCAAAGGAGAGTGTGACGTGAAAGAACAGAATGTCAAGCCTTAACTTTGAAAAATCCTCATGTGTATGTAGGAGGGTGGAGGTGGAGAGGAGTGGAGAAAAAGAACCAGAAAAGTACAGAGAAGAACTAGCATAATGTATTACCATGGAAACTAAGGTTGGTGGTTTGGGGAAAGTTTTAGGGAGGAGAGAATGGTCAGGACATAAATTCTATGAAAAGGCTGAAGAGAACAAAAGCTGAAAATGCCATTTTCTTTGTCCACTAGAGGCAATTGGTGACTTTTGAAAGAATGGCCTCAGTGAAGGGAGTAAAAACTGGCTTGAAGGAGAGAGAGGGGAGGGAGAAGCAGTGGGTGCAGATGATTCCTTTGAAAAGCTGGGTGGTGCTAGATATACAGTGGTGGTGCCTGGATGGCTTGGGTGGCAGGAAGCAAGGGTGGGGGCTTTACTTTTCCCATCAGCTCTATTAACCCTATTAACAAAACTACTCTAAATGCACAATCTCAGTAAAAATGTTAGTTTTCAGAAAAACCCCCGGCTCAACCTACTAACCACCCTCCTGATTGCTCATATATAGAAATCCTGGAGACATCACTGTTGAGAAATCATTTTAATTTACTTGTTTAAGCACATGCTCTTGGCATCTCTATCAGGGTACACTCCGAACCTGGTTCTGGCTCTGAATTATTCTCTGTGCCTCGAGATGAATCCTCAAGTACATAGCTGGAGCAGTGATGGGTAGTGAAGCCCAAGTATAAGTCAGTTGGAAAGAAGGAACAACTTTCAAAATTGCTCATTCTCAGCTTTCTGCATGATTTGATGAAAGCTGTCTGCCATTTGCATGTTCTCATTCATTATTTGGCAGCAGGTATAGTCTTATCTTATTAATAGATTAATTACTTTGCAAATTGATTCATGTTGCTTAAAAATTGCCACATCAACAACCACCCCAGGTGGCTTACTGAATTCTGATCTCTGTGCCTGCTGCAATGCTGAGCTCTGGATTTGTAGAATTCACTTGTAATGAATGGTCCAAATGTTAGTTGTGATGTGTGTTCAAAAGAGAGCAGACTGTGATAACCTCTCTCTTAATGAAGAAATATTGTGCCCTACCTTACATTTACACAGTAAATTATAAGATAATTTCCTTTGATGTCCAGAGGTGGGAAGGGCTAAATTTTTCATTGGGCATTACAACGGTCAGTCATCACAGTCCTACAAATCACAAGCCATCTGGGCATATTCTTCTGACCATAAGCTAAAAGTGAAAAGAAAAACCCCAGCCTTGTCAGAAGTTTGAGCCTAGGAAAATTGAACTCAGGTTTTTCACCAGCAAGGATTAAACAGCACAAGTAGAGGGCCAGAACGACAGGGTTGTGTCCAGAAGACACCTGGCCAAGAGGCAACAGAGAGTTGGAAAGGATGGGAGCTAGGCAAGAGTATCTGTGAAGCTGGGAGGTTCTGCAAGAGGCCAGAGCAGTTTCTTTTAGGATTATAAAGAGTGGGTGTTTAATGAAAGTTTTTGTTGCTTCCAAGGGAATTCTTGAAAAAGCATTGTAGTGTGGGCTTTAGGACAATCTTTGTTCAACCCTTTCTCCTCCATGTCCCGACTGTGTTCTCTGGGTGAGTTTCTGAATCTTTCCAGTCCTCAATCTCCTAATCTGTAAAATGAGAGTAATAACACCTCACATGTAGGATTATTAGGAGAATTAGAAATAATATATGTACAAACAGTAAAATTTCTGGAATTTTAATTGCTCCTCAAACATAGGAATTACTATTATTCTTAGCCTGTATTTAAACAAATTTAGACTCTCCCAAGGGAGGAAGACATATTAGTTTCTTGTCTTTGGAGAATTGGCGTGTTGTTTACTTAGGAAAGGCTATTCCTTTGCCAGTCTGAGTTTCCTAGAGTGGTTGGGGCATGCATCTCATGCTATGTCTTGTCTATAGAATACACTACCTGTGGCTCTGCTCTCTACATGGGCTGCCCGTCTGAGGTGGCCTCCACTTGGTGTATCTGTGGGAGGCTTGGCTTTGGTTTGGTGTGTACCCAGTGTTTGCTGAGGCTGCTCCTGTTTGTGGCTTGGCCTCTCTGCCTCCTACTCCGCCCATGAGGAGCCACACTGTCTGTTCTAGGAGCCAAGCCTGTCTGCTACTGCTGGTTCCTGGGAATCAGCCACTTCCCTCTTGTAGGGAAGCACACCGTCAGAGCATGGATGAGTGCCACTGGGAAACTCACCTCTTCCTAAAATAAGGAAAGAGCTTTCAAGGCAACAACCTGAGAAAGTAGGTTATAAGCTGAATATACTCTGGTGAGTCTAATGAGGCTGTCTTTCCAGCTTAGCCATGGTAGATGCCCACAGGTGGGCAGAGAGAATAAGAGAACCTCAAATCACCATGAAGTCCTCCAGAGATTCAGTTTATGACCAGAACTTTTGCCAAGGGTGAAGAATCTGCCCATAAAGCTCAGTTTAGTTGAAAATTGAGTGAAAAGTAAAATAACAGTAGAGAACAAAAATGCCCCTCAGGGAGGAAACTGTCTTTGTCTAGGAAAATAACTTAATAAGCCCCTCCAGGCAGAAAATGAGTTCCTGAGAGCCTGGTTAACAAAGTTGAGGGAACAAACATGACAACCAAACTGATTATCATTATAAAGGAACAGAAAAGGAGAGGAAAGAGAGATGGAGAAAGAAAAGGGTCAACTGCAGAGCAACTGGGAGAAGCTATATGGCAGAATGGCAGGAGAATTTTAAAGAACACATGTTCAATATTCAGTATAACGTTTTGGTCATAGAATTTAACCTCTTTCCCCTCCATTCCCCAACTCTTCATTTAAGTGTGCCACATACATAAAGACTGGGTCAGAGTGATTTTTACATTATTTTGGCCATTCAATTCAACCAAAGGGTTGAGTTCAACATCTAGATTGACCCAGTAAGGACCAGAGACAGTAAGATAATCCATATGAAGTTAACTAATTCATTGGAAGGATGAATTTGGCGTCAAAAGTAACAATAGTGCAAGCCCCTGGAATACCCAGAAATCTTAAAGAGTTCATTGGATTCCTAAAGGCGTGGAATGGGCGTTCAAGGTGATTTTTCTAAAGATTCTAAGGGTCAGCTGATATTAAAGTGAAAAGCTCTGTGTTGCGTATTCCCGGGTTTTACTTTGACCCAAGCCCCGGTTATGTCCCTGAACACCAGTGTCACTTCTCCCACTAAGCCTCAGTTTCCTTACCTGTAACATAAGGGGATTCATTAGATATTGAGTATCAAGTATCACTATTTTCAGAAACTTTCACCAGGATGACAGAAATTAATGACATATTAACGTGTATGTATGTTAGGGAGGTGGTAGAGGAAAGCAAGGGTGATTGCTGAGAGCTAGACAGGGGCCAGGTCATAAGAAAGCATGGTTTTGCTATGGAACTTGGATTTTGTCTTTAAGGTAATGAGGAGCCACTGCATGATTTTAAGTGGGGACTGATGTGATAACATTTTCACTAGCTTTTGTACCAGGGGACTGAAAATGCCGGTACAGACTAACAGTGAAGATCAAACCTAAATGAATAAGACAGAACTGCCTACTGCTGAGGGGCACAGGAGCTTAGGTATGACTGAATCAACCTCTACCCACGGTTATTTAAGTAAATATTTCCTAGAATAAGGCATCTCCGAGCTACATATGTGGACAATGTTTACATAGTCATCCTCTTGCCATAAATGTTCTGAGAACAACACATTTAGATTGAACAGGTTGTAGGTTATGTACAGCCTAGTATAGAAAGAAACCAAAGAATGACAATCTTTGTTTACTTGTCTCTCTTACTTTAAGAAAAATGAAAATATTTTCATGTGGCCCATTGACTTCTCTTAACTTGACCTGGGAACACCATGGTCTCTGTCATAGGGCTGACCCATCCAGGTCAAGAACAATTTATAAGATGTGACTTAGGATGGAATTCTTTAAAGAGAAGACAAATTACACTTCACAGAGGAACACTCAGCTATAGTATTATAAAACTCCAGTGTTGTAATCAGTGGTAAAGTATGAGGTGTGGAACAAGTAATTAGTTCCTAATAATAAACATATGCAGTATAATCCTCAATCTTAAAAAGATGAGAAGAGAATCCTTGTTCCTCCTCCTAAATCTATCACCCCCATACTCTCTCCCCCCACCAATTCTGAAGTTGTTCTTCTCTCCTTTCTCAGTAAATAAAAAACCACAATTGCTCACCCCTCACATTCATTCCATGAGAAGTCCTATGATTTTACCTATAAAATGTATCATAAATATAGAGTCCCTGTCATCTCTCCTAACTGAATTTCTTGTTTCTATTCTTTTCCCCTACAGTCCATTTGCCACACAGAAACCAGAGTGATGCTTTCTTTTCATTCCATACTGGTCAAGGAAAATATCTGTACAATTGCAATTATTTGAAATTGTTTTATGGCCCTGCATTTGGTCTATCTTGGTGAATGTTTCATGTACACTTGAAAAGAAAGCATATTCTGCAATTGTCTAGTGTTCTATAAATGTTAGTTAGGTAAAGTTGATGTACTGTTGTTTAAATCTATTCCCTTACTGACATTTTGTTTTATTGTTCTATCAATTATTGGGATAGTTACCCAATAGGATAGAAATAGTTATGTTGTTGTCTCTAAC
This sequence comes from Cabassous unicinctus, assembly GCA_029593785.1. Taxonomy (NCBI): domain Eukaryota; kingdom Metazoa; phylum Chordata; class Mammalia; order Cingulata; family Chlamyphoridae; genus Cabassous; species Cabassous unicinctus. Next base: position 19,690 of record JAQZBX010048435.1, read on the forward strand.
CATGACTGTTAATTTATCTATTTCTTCCTTCTGTTCTGTCTATTTTTGCTTCATGTATTTGGAAGCCCTGTTACTAGGTGCATATACTGTTAGGATTGTTACAGTTTCTTGATTAATTAACCCTCTTTATTTCTGGTAGTTTTCCTTGTTTTAATCTGGATATTAGCATACTTAGTGTTGCATCTCTCTTTTTTTTTTTTTTTTCATTTTTATTCTTCCAACCTGTCTGTGTCTTTATATTTAATGTGCATACCTTATAAGCAACACTCAGTTGGATTTGACAATCTCTGACTTTTAGTTGGAGTGTTTAGCCCATTTATTGTTAATTTAATTATTGATATGGTTGGGTTCAAGTTTATAATCTTGCTATTTGTTTTCTATCTGTTCCCATTGTTCTTTGTTTCTCTGTTTCTACATTTCTGCCTCCTTTTGGATTAATTTTAAAAATCTAGTTTTCCATTCTATTTCTTATATCAAATTTTCAACTATAACTTTGCTTTTTTTTTTTTTTT
>JAQZBX010048436.1:0-20202 GCA_029593785.1 Cabassous unicinctus
TATCTATCATAAATCATCTGTTCATTTGTTTATCTAGATCAGCTTCTCTACATTTTTGTATAATATTTATATTTGGTTATATGATATTTTTAATTTTAGGTTTTAATACATTACATTATTTTATAAAATTGCATACATACTTTTTCAGATAAAATTTAGACACTTCCTGCTAAGTTTATTTTTATTGGATTATTTTTGTTTTCTTTTCTAAAATAGTAAATTTTATTTCAACCTCAAACTAAAATAATAGACAAAAGGCAAATTAAATTATGGTAGCATTACATTAAAAATTCTGTCCAGGCACATATATCATATTTAGTCTCCAAACCAAATCAATTGTTTCTTCAGTGGTCTGAAAGATGAATAAGTGAGCACAGATTACATAAATGACATGATTTACATCTCCTTGTTAATGAAGAAAATGAAGGAAAAAATCTTGATCATATTACTATTTCATAAAATTAAACCCATATATTTTATATATCTTTAGCATTGATATAGTGCAATCTTTAGCTTTGTTACAAAATTTTACAATATTATTAACTATAGTTTATAAGTTACTTTAGCTGTGTTCTCCCATGAATTACCATATAATTAACACCTTGTACTAGAACATTCTTCTATAAATATAATTAACCACAATACTCATCTGCCACCAAAATCACTGTATTATATAGCCCATAGATTATATTCTAGCTGCCTTCAATTTACATTAACCTCTCCAGACTATCCTTTTCAGCCACAATCACATTTACAATCAGCAGTATTAATTCTATGTATTAAAATATCTTAATAGAAACTATATCCATTTCCACTGATTTAAAATAGACCTTACTAAACATTCTACAGATATTCATCAGCAGAACCCTGCTCTCATCCCACATTCTGTCTCCTACCTATACTCAATAGTTTGACTCTGTAAGTTTACTCATCCTATTTAGTTAATTTCAATGCGGCCATACAATATTTGTCCTTTGTTTTGGGGTATTTCACTCAGTGAAATATCCTCAAGGGTCACCCATGTTGTCATGTGTTTCCACAGTTTATTTCTTCTTACAGCTGAATAGTAGTGCACCATATGTTTATGCCACATTGTTTTTATCCATACATAGGTTGAGAGGCATTTAGTTGTTTCCATCTTTTAGCAAATATGAACATCAGTGTGCAAACATCTGTTTACATCACTGCTTTCAGTTTTCCTGGATATATTCCTAGCAGTGGGATTGACGGATCATAAGGCAGTTTATAATTAGTTTCCTGAGGAATTGCCAAACTGTCTTTTACAGAGGTTACACTATTTTACATAACACCAACAAAGATGGAGTCTTCTCATTTGTCCACATCCTTTCCAGCACTTGTCGTTTTCTGATTTTTAAAATAAAGGCCATTATGTAAGGTGTGAAATAATATCTCATTGTAGTTTAGATCTGTATTTTGCTAATTGTTATTGATGTTGAGCATACTTGCATGTGCTTTGTGGCCATTTGTATTTTCTCTTTGGAAAAATCTCTATTCAAGCATTTTGCCCATTTTTAATTGGGTTGCTTTTCTTTTTGTCATTGAGTTTTGTGACCCCTTTATATAACATTGAAATCAAACCTTTACTGGATATATCATTTCCAAAACTATTCTCCCATGGAATAGGCTGCTTTTTTGCCTTCTTAACAAAATAATTTGAGGACAAAAGTGCTGAATCTTGAGGACATCCTGTTTCTCTATTTTTCCTTTCACTTGTCATGCTTTTGGTGTAAAGTTTAAGAAACCACCACCTACAAAAACATCTTGAAGATGTTTACCTAAATTTTCTTCTAGGCAGTTTGGGCAACCTTGCCAAAAATCAGTTGACCATAGATGTGATGATCAATTTCTGAACTCTCAATTTGATTCCATTGTTCAATCTATCTGTATGTGTATTAGTCAGGGTTCTTTTGGGAAACAGAATCAACCAGAGATATCTGTAAATAGTAAAAGATTTTATAAGATTCTCATGTGAGACTCTGAGGATGCATAAGTCCAGGTCCTGCAAGCAGTCTGCAAATCAGGGACTCCAATGTAAGCCCAATGAAGGTCCTTGATGATTTTCCAGGGGACTCTGGTGGTCCAAAAATGAGCTGGGAAATTCCCTCTGAATGCTGAAATCACTTCCCCTTTTAAGGCATTCAAATCTTTAGAAAAAACATCACTCACTGCTGAAAGCAGTCTCTCAGGTTGATTGTAGATGTAATCAACCATCAATGCAGTAAAGTAACTGATAACTAAAGTGCGTAAATTTCCTTGTATTACAATTATCCCAGTGCTTGCTTGACCAAACAACTGAGCACAATTACCTGACTGAGTTGACACATTTTCCTAACCATCACAGTCCACCCCTTGTCAACTCAGCAACCACACACATTACCTTAAACCATACATAATGTCTAAGTAAAAACAATAACAGACATATATATATATATATATATATATATATATATATATATTTCCACCTAACAAAGTTCAACTCTCCTGCCTACAACCAGATATGTATTAAATCCTTACAGAATAGGGTGCAAGCCCTTGGGTAATATTCACTCTTAAATTTGTCATCCTTAAACATTTTGACATAAAACTAATACAACTTGTCATATCATAAGGAAAGGGTTGGGGAAGAGAACAAAGAAATTTGTTTTATGTACATATACAATCATACTCATAATAAAACAAGGAAGGATTCATGACTATTACAGTCCTCATTTCTGTAGTTGATCACACAGTCAAAGTTCATATTTATCACTGCCTTCTTCCACTATCCATTCCTTCAGGAGGCACTTCAGCTGGCCATGTTTCTTTGCCTGGTGGGGTGTCCCAAACTTTCATTCCTGAAGATTCTGAGCCATTCTTAGTCCTGCTTGGATTGGGTTGGTGCAATTTTCTATTGACTTTAATCACAGGCATGGCAGTACTAAGAGACACCCGAGAGGATCTCCTATATTCAAGGCAAACTCTTCTTTACCCCAATTATGTAGATGCAGTCCTGTTTCCCTTTGATAGGCAGGATCAATCACCCTAACCAGTACAATAATTCCCTTCTTTGCCTATTGATTTGGAGGTAAGAGGACCCCAAAGTGGTCAGGTGGCAGTCTTAACTTCCAATTCAATGGAATCATTGTTGTGTTCCCTGGTGGCAGCACTCCTCCTTTTGGGACTAAAACCTATAGATCAGCAGAGCTTAAGGTTGCAGGAAAAGGAAGCAAAAATTTTCCTAGTGGATCACTAGGGGTAATAGTGTGTGATGCCACTCTCATTTCCACCCATTAATTTCTGGACCCATGAATCCTGGTTGTGAAAGAAAGAGCGCCTTAGAGTGGATGCTGATTTAGAGCATACACAGCCTCCTGGAGAACATTGCTCCAGCCCTGCAAGGTATTGCCACCTAGTTGTCACTGTGACTGGGTCTTCAAAAGGCCATACCACAGTTCTATCAATACAGCTGCTTCAAGGTGATGTGGAGCATGGTCTTGAAGGCACAAGTAAGTTACATGAGGAAGTGGCCCAAATGCCCATGGTCACCACCCCTGCCATGTTACCTTCTCTTTCCCAGCTCACAGCTTTGTCCTCTTGGGGAGTCCCTTACAATCAGTTGACTGAGGAAGAGAAAACTCAGGCCTGGTTTACAGATGGTTCTGTATGATATGCAGGTCTCATCTGAAAGTTGACAGCTGCAGCATTGCAGCCCTTTTTGGGAACATCCTTGACAGGCAGTGGTCAGAAAATATACTCCCAGTGGACAGAACATTGGGTAGTGCAGCTGGATGTTCATTTTGCTTGGAAGAAGAAATGAATAGACATGCATTTGTACACTGATTCATGGGCTGTCCCCAATGGTTTGGCTGGATGGTCAAAGACTTGGAAGGAATATGATTGGAAAACTGGTGACAAAGAGTTCTGGGGAATAGGTATGTGGATAGATGTTTCTGAGTGGGAAAAAAACATGAAAATATTTGTGTCCCATGTGAATACTCTCCAGAGGGTGACTTTAGCAGAGGAAGATTTTTATAATCAAGTGGATAAAGTTACCAAATTTGTGGCTAACACTCAGCCTTTTTCCCCAGCCACTCCTGTGGGCCCAAAGGGTCCATCAACAAAGTGGCCATGGATGTAGGGAAGAGGTTATGCATGGGCTCAGCAACATGTACCTTCCTCTTACCAAGGCTGACTTGGCTACAGCTACTGCTGAGTGCCCAATTTGCCAACAGAAGAGACCCACACTTACCCCCTGATATGGCATCATTCCCTGAGGTTATCAGCCTACTACCTGGTGGCAGGTTGATTACATTGGATCACTTCCACTCTAGAAGGGTGAGCAATTTGTTTTAACTTGAATAGACACATACTGTGGATATGGGTTTGCATTTCATGCACACAATGCTTCTTCCAAAACTAACATCCATGGACTTACCAAATGTCTTATCTACCAGTATGACATCCCAAACAGCATTGCTTCTGATCAAGGAACCCATTTTACAGCAAATGATGTGCAGGAGTGTATACATGCCTATGGAATTCACTAGTCTTACTATATTCCCCATCATCCTGAAACAGTTGGATTGATAGAATGGTGGAATGGCTTTTGAAGACACAATTATGGTGTGAAGTAAGTGGCAATACCTTGCATGGCTGGGACAATGTTCTCCAGGAGGCTGTATATGCTCTAAATCAGCATCCACTCTATGGTGCAGTTTCTCCCTCAGCCAGGATTCATGGGTCCAGGAATCAACAGGTGAAAATGTGTAGGTCTATTCCAATTAAGCATTCTGGAACTGGGGAAATAAACACAGAATGGGTCCAGGGACCCACTGGGCTCACTGTGAGACAGAACTGAGCTAAAACTCCATCAATCACCTGGCTACCATAGACCCCTCTTCTGACTTTTGGATCACAGTGATATTTTGGGTCTCCTGGAATTAATGTCATTTCTGAGCCAGTGTCTAATAATCCCTGAAATGTCTGATCAGTTCCTTTTCCCCAATGCACTGTTACTCTGGTGAAAGGCCTTTGGTCTCCTTGGGGAAAGGTGGGAGGACAATTAACAGTATACATTTTTGGCAGTTTAACAGGATCCTTCCCCAAGGGAACCTGGCCTTCTCCTTATTCATGGGGCTCTCGGGCTGTAACCTTTCTGAAGAATGGGAATTGTTAAGGAGTCATGATTCTCTGCAATGGTAATTTGAGTTAGAGTTTTGTTCATTCAACCTAGAACTCTTCTACTAATGCAGATCCAGAAGAAATTTAGTGGATTGCCCATCTATTTCAATCCTAGGTACCCCACAATCTATTAGCCAATGCAATAACTCTATGTGACTCAGACTATTATGAGTCCTGCTTTGAATCTGCTTTTCAGTGCTGTAAACAGGCCCACCTTGACTTTGACGATTAACTGCCAATACTTGACTTTTATCAGATTGATATCCGATCATCCCAAAAATGTTTAAGGATTATAATTCCATTACAACCCTCCCTACAGTAATAGCTGGGCTCTAGAAAAGAGCAACCACAGAGCTCTTCAGGGAAGATGGAGTTAATCTTATAAATTTATTCCTCACAGTCCTGGTTAAAGGTGTGTCCTCTGGACATTCCTGGTGTGGGTAGGCAGGTCTTAAATGATAAATCCATTCCAGCACTCTAATCTCTCTAAGCCTATGAATTCCCTCTTCTACTGCATACCAGGGCAAATCAGCCATCTCAAATTAAGATATACTAGGCCATCTCTTGGTACATTTTTCAGTCAGCCACCCAAACTGTTTGAGCCCTTTCTAACCTCTTAGGCTACAACGTTGAATCCAGAATTTCTGATTAGTGAGTTCTAGTCAATAAATTCAGCATGATCCAAATTTATATTCCTTCCACCATTATCCCATACCCTTAGTATCCATTCCCACACATAGTCCCCTGATTTTTGTCTATATAAGTTGGAAAACTCATGCAGTTCTTTTAGAGTATAGCATACTTCCTCATGGGTCACACTTTATATTTCACCTTTGGGGGTTTGTTGTGATTTTAGTCTAGTAATAAATCTGAAAGAGAAGAGGAGTGGTGGGGGGTAGATAAAGAGAAGGATTAGAAATGTCTTGACCTTAGGGCATTCTTTTGCATTTTCTTCTTGTGAGACAGGATTAATCTCTTCCAGCAGGGGTTGGAAGGCAGATTCCTCAGGGCAAGGTGGAGGTCGGGCAGTGCATGCTAGAGCCAGGCTGGTTTTTGCCTCAGGGCTAGGAGGCAGTCCAGAATCCTTCAGGCAGGCTGGAAGCTGGATGATACAAGGTTGACAAATTGTGGTTTCCACAGGGCAGGCTATTGCAGGTTTATCTGGTAAAATCTCAACAGAATTTAGGGTTCCAATATCCCTACCAACATTATCATCATCCTATATATCTCCACCCCACTCTTCTGGGTTCCACTCCTTTCCAATCAATGCCTTCACTTTAAGTACAGATACCCTGCAGGATTGAGATTTTATTTTCCTTTGTAAATCTGCTGTTTATACAATGAGAGTCTTAGTTTGGTTCTCAGATATCTCAAGCCTGTGGAGGCAGGAAAAAAGATTTTCATTCAGAGCACACATAGAAATTTTATATCATTCCTGGAGTGCTTAAGTTGCAAAATTGAAGACTTCACCTCATCCCATCCTTTTGTAACTCTACCCAGAGTATCTAGGAGGAGCCATCCAACATCATTATACCTTTTGAATTCACAAAACTCTGTTAAGGTGTTGAAAACACTCACCTAGATCCTTGCCTCTTATAAGCATGGAAGTAGGGTAATCCAGTGATGATATTTTGCATATCTCCATTGCCAACTCACACCATGGTCTGTTAGTGGCCTCTTCGTTATTATAAAGGGAGTCATTAGTATTCTTGTGTCCAATTAGAGTAGAGAGCCAATTGCAAATCTCCCAGAACCAACTCAGATATCCCATGTTTAACATTCTGTTCCTTAAGAACCATTCCTGATACCAAGCTGTCACGGTTCTTTTGCAAAACAGAATCAATAGGAGATATCTGTAAATATTAGGAGCTTTTATAAGATTCTCTCAAATGACCATGGGGATGCATAAGTTCAGGTCCCACAGGCAGGCTGTAAACCAGGGGTTCCGATGTAAGTCCAATGAAGGTTTTTGATGAGTTTCCAGGAGACTTTGTTGGTCCAAATATGAGGTGGGAAATTCTCTCTGAATCCTGAAATCACTTCCCCTTTTAAGGCATTCAAATCTTTAGATAAAACATCACTCACTGCTGATAAGAATCTCTCAGGTTGATTGTTGTTGTAATCAGCCATGTATGCAGTAAACTCACTGATGACTAAAGCCCATATTGTGCTTGTATTACACTTAGCCCAGGGATTGTTTGACCAAACAACTGGGCACAATTACCTTCCCAATTTGACACATTAGCCTAAGTATCCCAGTATGTCAGTACCATATTGTTTTTAACACTGTAGCAAACTAATAACAGTTAAACTCTGGAAGTGAGAGTCTTCCAACTTCATTCTTTTTAAAGATATTTTGGCTGTTCATTGACCCTTACACTTCCAGATAAATTTGATAATTTTATATTCCAATTCTACAAAAAAGACTAATAGAATTTTTATCAGGATTGATTTACCACTGTAATTTAATCTGGTTTAAATTGTTATCTTAACAATATTTAGTCTTTCAATCCAAGAATCTGGGATGCCCTTTCATTTATTTCATCTTTGGTTCCTTTTAACAATATTTTGTAGTTTTCTGAATGCAGGCCCTTTATGTCCTTGGTTATGTTTATTCCTAGATATTTGATTCTTTTAGTCATTATTGTAAAATGAATTTTTTTCTGAATGCCTCCTCAATTTGCGCATTAGTAGTGTAAACAAACACTATTGATTTTTGCATATTAATTTTGTATCCTAACACTTTGCTGAAGTCTTCTATTAGTTCTAGTAGTTTTGTTGCATACTTTTCAGTATTCTTTTGGAATAGGATCATATCATCAGGAAACAGCAAAAATATCAATTCTTCCTTTCCTATTTGGGTGGATTTTATTTCTTTTTCTTGACTAATTGCACTAGCTAGATATTATAGCACAATATTAAATAACAGTGGAGAAAGTGGTGTTACTGGATCTTCTCTAGGTTCTTGACTATGCTGCAGAAATGAATTTTAAGAGCACATCATGTTGATTAGGCCAGTAATTTATTAATGTGTGGAGGGAAGAGAAATGGGAGATAATAAGAGATCATAGATCCCAGGTAAAAAGGATGGGGCTGAAGAGTGATAAAGAAGGCTGATTTATAGACTAAATTTCCCATTATAGGTTATAAATGCCCAGATTTTACTTGCATGTTGATCCATGCAGGGTCTGGGGAGCATGGTGAGAGCAGGGTGCAGAAGGCAAGAAAGCTATTCAGGCTTTACACCTACTTTTTGAAACATTAATTATTCCATCCCTTTATTAATGGGTTGGGAAGAGTCCCAGCTGTTTGCTATTTTTTTTGATTACCCCATCCATCAATCTCCCAGAAGAGTCCAATGATAATGTCCCTGGAGAATATCCAGGGCTTCTCCTGGCTTCCAGAGGAAACTTCTTTCTGAAGAGCAGATATCTCATTTCGAGTGGGATTCTTGTGAAGGTCTTCCAGCAGCCCTCTTGGGGGTATCAATATCCACATGGACTTCTTACCAGGTTCCAGATCCATCTATTGATTCTTTATTTTACTAGCCTGCTTCATTCCCCCATGAGAGAGCTTACACCTTTATTCTTAAAGGGGTGCTGAAGGGAGATGGTCATTTTACTGTAATTACTTCCTGATGCTTAGGGGCAGTAAGCCATACCTGACAAGGTGTAAAACCCTCTGGCTATTCTATATCAGTTGGAGGAAGATGGATCTGGCATCCTGGGCAAAGCAGGATGATGTCCCCGTATGGCTAACAAGGTGGTGACTCTGGAAGAAAGAATCTTGATTTGAATTTTGAGAATATATGGTCCCATTAAGAAGGTACTGGACCACAAAAGTAGAGAAGGCCAGGTGCTTATAAAGACTGCATTTTCCCAAAGTTCATGGGAAACAGTATTCTTCTTTCAGTTATTTTATGCTGTTGGTTAATTCTAGAGAGAGATTGCAATAGACAAAGGGGTTAGGTATAAATTGACACCCCCAGTTTCTATGGTAGAGAAGATGAAAGAGAAGAGGCATTGCCCTTTTTTAGTTAAATTACAGGAAATGAAGACAGACTAAGTTTCTTAAGAGGTGTCTGGTTTGCCCTCCCCCTAGCAATAGGTATTTGGGCTGGAGTTAGAGAGAATAGCTTATTTGACACAGATGGTACTTAGCTATGTCTCTTGAAGAGGCCATCCAATGAGTGACACTCATACTTCTCACCAGATGCCTCTGGTGAGTTGGGCTTCACTGAAGATAAGTGCACCAAGCTGGAAATCCCTTTAAACTAATAGCTGTGGAAGTGATCAGAACTACAGAGTAAAGTTCCTTCCATTTTGGATCTAATTAGGAGAGAGGCTTGTTTTCTTGCCAAGGTTCATTTGAACCTGGTTTCCAGGTCCTGGATGAGGAAAGGTTGCCCATGGACCATCTCAAGGGAGCTAAGCTGAAGTCGGTATTAGCCATCTCATTTGTTCTTTCCCTTCTGGTGGGAAATGCATAGCCCTGGCAGGATGGCATGGGGTAAATCATTTCTCCCCAGGGTATGATTAGGACAGATTCTGGAAAAAGGACAAGGAGGGATAACTAGGTTATGCACAGTCATTAACTACTTAGAAAATGAAGTTTCCCATGATTTTTAAAATGTTCAGTGTCCCTCTGCATATGATCTAGAATAGAAAATATATCACTATAATCATCGGGCATATATCAAGAGTAGGAGTCTCCATTGACTTCAGGAGCACAACCAGAGATCTAGTAGACATCTCTATTTTTTTAGGGGTCAGTGACCAACTTAGCAAATAACTCAAATGGAGAGGCAACCTGTAGTGTACTGAAGGCCTAGTTTGAATGCACAAGAGTGTTTGACAATGCTGAAAACTATCTCTTGATTTTTATACACTTTTTAAACACTTCCAATGCAATGTGTAACTTATCAAATGAACTTAACTTTTTAGTATTTTGCTTCCTACCTCTACACTTTTACCATGAAGATGTTAATTAGCAAGCATTTTGTGTTAGCAACACAGGAAAAACTACGTTTTACATTTTTAAATGAAAACTGAAGATTCCCAAAGGAATCAAGATTATCTTTCATTGCCACCACTTGAGTATGCAGATTGAGGTGGCTTCTGACAGATTTCACTGCTATGAAGTTCCTTTTTGCCATTAATATCAATTTAGGTTTCTAGTCAGTAATTGCTTCCTGGGATTAGCAATTTAAATGCTTCAGTTTAGAAGATGGTTTTATAAACTCTATAACTGACCACAAACACATAAACTGGTTAATTTACCATAGATTACAATTAGCAACCAATGGAATTTACTTTATCCATTTGAAAGAGAGCAGATCTACATTTTTGTATTGGGAAAAAATTCAATGATTATTGTTCAAACCTAAAAGTGAAATATCATGCAGAAAACTTTGTTAATCAGCAAACCAATGCCTTGCTAGTCAGCACTTTTCATATTTCAGGAGGAATGATAAAAGCTAAAACAGTGGGCACCTTTGGAATACTTTGTAATAAATAAGAACAGATAGGGTGCATTCCAGGGAGATTTGTGTTCTTCCCTGGGAAGGCTGGCCACTTTCTTGGGGACTGATGCATAAACCTTGGAATGTACTGCCCAGGGATTGTTGTGCTCTTTCCTGAGGAGGCTGCCACTTCCTCGGGAATTGATGCAGTACTTGAAATTTGGCATCTATAGTATCAAGTTCACTGATTATGAGCACAATAAAAGGGACAGCCCCTGGTCAGGCCAATTGAATTCCCGCGCTGGAAGAGGGTACTCTGCACAAATGTTTTCAGTGAAGAATCTGGTCTTGGCTGCTGCTTTGGGACTTCACATCAGTGAGTTAGATGTTAGTGAGTTTGTAAGACTGCTCTATTTTTCTGTCATTCTGTGACTCTGTTCAATATTGATTTAATAGTTTGATTGATTATATTTTTCTTACTTCTCACTCTAATTATCAGTATAGACTTATTAAACTGATATAGATATAGGTATTTATATTGCATCCATCTGGGACCCTGGCTGGAGATGGGCGGGGTATGTAGGTGTGTCCCCTTGTTAGGTGAGCATGTGTAAGTATGTATGCATATCATAAGGAATTGAGATATAGCAGTTGGACCCCTGTTTATAAACAATCCTTCACTTATTTCATATTCTTTCAACTGTTAACAAAGGTTCACTAACATATATATATATATATATGTATATATATATCCAGGTACGTCAGTGTGTACCCTGGTTTGGTGAGCCTATACCTATATGTATGTATATAGTGAAGGATTATGATGCAGCACTTGGACCCTTGTTTGTAGACAATCTTTTGCCTATTTTATATTCTCCCAATTATAAACAGGAGTTTAATAAAATAAATATATGTCTGTGTGTTGCTTTCTTATGTTTGAGTTAATTAAGTCATCATATCACTCTCTCTCTATATATATAGCAAAGCATTTTATCTAGCAGAACAATTTCTTCAACTTAATTTCATTAGATATAAACTTAACTTTCATCACCTTAAATATTTAATAAATTTATATACTTGGTTTTCATAAACCTAGGGAGATAACACCTCAGCTAAATAAAATAAAAACGGTTATAGTTTATGTAAGGAATGTTTTTTTCTTTCCTTTACAGGAGTCTAAAACTCCTTTAATAAAATTATAAACTGTAAATAATCTTAAAAGCACACTGACTGCTAGGTTCTGGAAACCTGTTTTTAAACATTTTTCCATAGCTTTCAAGGACATTTTCTTTATTTGTTGATATTTGGTAATAGAATTATTAACCATCCTCATTTTGAGGCTGTTAAAAGGCTTAAATTGAGGAATTACAGGAAAAACTATGATTTTTAATTCCCAGCTTAAAAGATAGTTTCAATCTGTCATACCTCATCTTTCCCCCCACAGTTCTTGCAAAGAGAAGGTCTTGGATGTAGGGCAGGTTAAAGAGCTTAGGAAAAAGTTTTTCATTTCCCAAGTTTCTATATTTAGATTTCTATATTACCTTTCCATCCTGCTCAGCCTAATTTGGGCTCCAGGAATACTTATTCACATGTATAACTGCATATTTGATTTTTAAATTTGAATAGAGCTCATCTAAGAATTTTCACTTGTTAATTTGATATTAATATAATGATGTATGAATTTATATATTGAACAATTAGGCAGACATGAATGGAGTTTGACACAGACCTTGCTATTATAATTTTCATTCTTCTTAAAAAATAGCTTTAACTGTAAGATAATATTTAAAAGATTTATTTGAAGACTCCTTTTAGTTACTCTGATTTGCACTGTGACCATGCAGTTTTGCACAAGAATTTCATTTCTTAATTATTGGCTTATAACCAAAATGCCCCCAATGCTTTAATACAATTTTCCTTTGCTTCTGAGTTTTGTTTATTTTTTACTTTGTCTTTAGCAGACCTTGGATGAGCAAGAGCAATTCTGTGTATACTCACTGAGACTATGGATGCATCAGGGAAACTGATTTCTCTCATGAATTGCTGCTTTTAGGAATCCCCAACAGTCAAGACAGGAGGCCTCCTTCACTTCCCAGCCCTCAGAGATATCAGGACTCTGGCAGCTGCTGGATTGGAAGAGTGGATATTCAACTCTGAAGGTCAGGAATTCCACCAGGCAGCAGTTTAGTCCACACTTGGAGCCACAAGACAAAGCAGGGTCACTAATACCAGTAGGAGAGGAGACAGGGATGTCTCAAGTTTGTTTTCCCCTGAGTCCTAGGGGCAGAGGCTGTTATGAAATAACCATAAGCAAAGACAAGGAGTGAGGCTAGGCTTGAAGTGAACATAAATGAAGGCATGTTCAGTTTATGATTTACACTTACAATAGTAGGTTTGGGCTAAATCTACCGAGTTATCATTTCAATTATTATCCTCCTGCTGTTTATAATATAAAGGCATCTATAAATGATCTTAACACTTAGATACAGTTTCTAGGAATTTTTTACTTTAAGGCAAATTCAATACCTTTATTAACAAAGCCACAAGAATTTTATTAGTAACAACTTTGCTGTTTTTCTGCTTTTCTAGCAGTTGAAACAATTCCACCTGTGATTTATACTTGAAATCCACTTGCAAGACAGTATTGACATTTAAAGTCTCATTTTTAGATTACCTTTCACCATTATCCAATTTGTAACAGGTGAACCTCAAATCTGATTTCCTAGGCACAAGCAAACTGACAAAGTTAAACACAGATTTCAAAGTTGAACAAAAAGTTAAGTAGTTTAAAACAGAAGAGAGAATTTTATACTTTTGCATTTCTAGGAACTCTTTGATCTTAATTGATGGCACATGAGGTGTTTTTTTATTTTCCAGCAGAGGTTTAGTAACCAATTTGGATCTTGATCTCTATTTATGCCTTTTACAGGCTAAACTGAGTTTAAACTAATGGAAGTTTGAGGTGTATTTCCTCAATTCTTTAAGGAGAAATGACATGAGGTTTCTGGCCCTCAGATCTATCTGTTCTTCCCTTTTATTCTAGTTTACCTGGAATTCAGGGTCTTATACAGAGGCTGCTTTCAGGTATACTGTTTCCATGTGGACCAGTAGTTAGGCAAATTTTCCTGTTTCTAAAGACACTCTTATGGGGAGTTTACTGGTGGGCTAGAGACCCTGTCCATTATTCTAAGAAGAATGAAGAATCACTTTTTAGTTTACTAATTTGGTGTCCCAGAGTCCAAGTCTGACTAAAATTTTCACCCCTCCAAATAATTTGGAGCTGATGCTCTGGTCTCACTGTGCTGAAAATTTAATCCAGAGCCTTGCTGACTGGTGTCCCTGTGGCCAAGCTAGGTCTTGGGGGATGCCTGAAACTCCAAAGTTCAGACCAAATCACCCAAACCAGATTGGTGGGAGATGGGAGCAGTTGCCCAAGCTGAAGCATCTGAGATAAATCTCAGAGGATGTTGCTGCCCTCTGTACAGAAGGGCCCAAGGAATGGGGGCCATTCAGAGTTTATTGCTCTGCTTCTCAGCACCCCTACATTCCAGGATCCAAGACTAACTGCACTGTCATCCAAACTAAAGCTCCTGAGATAAATCTCAGGGAACATTTGGTTGCTCTCTGAATCAAAGCACCCAAGACTTCCTAGGTCTTGGGGAACATTCAGAGCTACTTCTGTGGTTTCTGCCACCCCAGGAATCACAGAGACCCTGCTGCCAGGCATTTCTGGGGCTGTTATGAACTTGGGAGACAGACTGAATAGATCTCGGAAGTTGAAAAGATTTCAGACTGAAGCTGCCAAGCTGAATATTGCTCCTTCTTGGAGAAGGGGCAAAAAGCTTCTTTTTCCTATTCTTACAGAGTTCTTAAAAAGCAGTGCTAGGAACTGGGAGTTTCTCAGTTAGACCAGCCACTAAAAGGCCATTAAATGATTAGAGATCAATTGTTCTAGCTAACAGGACTTGGGGCCCTCAGACAATAAATTCTTTACTAATAAAGGCATTTTAAGCTTTACAGTTTTTAAGACATTCCAAAGCACTTTAACACAATCCTACAATGAGAAATTCAGTAGTAGGAAGTAGGAAGGTGAAATGCGGGTAAAGGTTAATTATGCAAGGGAGCACTGGCATGTGACCACCCTGGGGATGGGGAATCCCACAACATCCATCTTTGCCCTGCCCACCACCTTTCCCACCCATCCCAGTCCAGGTAGCTGGTGTGTTGATAGGAAGGTGGGGCCTACAAATGTGTGGACCCCCATAGAGACCCAAGTCCCTGGCTCAGAGTCATTGTTGTCATTGCTGCCATTGCTACTGAGAAGAGAGGGTGGAAGGACGCAATCATAGCCAGGCCTGAAGACAAAGTTGATGGCTGCTAAAAGGGCTTGGAAAAGAAGTTTAACAGTGCTCAGAGCTCATTCAGGGTGCCTCTGCCTTGGCAGGGCCATGCTTTGCACCCCTGGCCTGTGCCCTAGCCCTCCTGGCTGGGGTCAGATCTCACAAGCCTAGATGCATGGTGCAGATGCAAATTTCCTATGCCCCAGCCTCTTCCCTTCCAGGATTACATCCTGTGGGGGCTCATAGGCAAACCCATTTAAAATGGATAATCAAAAGAAGACATTTAACAGGCTGTAGGCCATAGTTTCACTCACCAATAACCTCCTGGGTGGCAGCACCAAATATGTTACCAAATTTTGTCTAGGTTCTTGACTATGTTGCAGAAATGAATTTCAAGAGCACTTCACATTGATTAGGCTAGTAATGTATTAAGGTAGGGAGGGAAGAGAAATGGGAAAAAATAACAGATCATAGGTCCCAGTTAGAGAGGAAGGGGCTGAAGAGTGATAAAGAGGGTTGATTTATAGACTAAATTTCCCATTATCTATTATAAAGGGTCAGGTTTAACTTGCATGTTGATCCATGCAGTGGGGAGCATGGCAAGAGCAGGGTGCAGAAGGCAAGAGAGTTCTTTGGCCTTTGCACCTGCTTTTTGAACCATTAATTTATCTGCCCCGTTGCTAATGCCATGGGAGAGTCCTGGCTGTTTGTTTTGATTGATTACCCCACCCATCAATCCCCCAGAAGGGCCTAATGATAATGTCCCTGGAGGCTATCCAGGGTTTCTACTGGCTTCCAGAAGAAACCTCATTCCAAATAGCAGAAATCTCATTCTGAATGGGATTCTCATGAGGGTCTTCCAGCAGCCATCTTGGGGGTGTCAATATCCATGTAGACTTCTTGTTAGGTTCCAGTTCTATTTATTCCCTATTTTACCAGCCTGCTTCAGTGGTCTTGTTCTTATCTCAGTGGGAAAGCTTTTAGTCTGTACTACATCCTTTTGAATAATGTCTTCAGTTGTTATACATGCATTCCTTACATTTCTTGATTATGATTATATGAATTTCAGTGACCAGAGTTTAAATACCAGTCCTCCAACAATATAGTTCAATTTTCAGTTACCATGGTATATTAGCTGAGTAACTGCATAAACTACAGACTTCACTATGAGCTATTCAGGCCACAGGTCACTATTGAGTAAAATATTAACTGTGAGTTTTTCATTTAAGCACTTTATTATATTGAGAAACTTTCCTTCTACTCCTATCTTTTGGAAAGTTTTTATCAAGAAAGGATGCTTTATTTTGTCAAATGCCTTTCCTTCATCTATGGAAATGATTATGTGAATTTTCTTCAATTTAATAATGTGGTGTTTTACACTGATTGATTTTCTAGTGTTGAACCATGCTTACATACCTGATGTAAAACCCATTTGGTCAAGGTGTATAATTCTTTTAATGTGCTTTGGATTCATTTAGTAAATATTTTGCTAGAGTTTTGCATCTATATTCATGAGAAATTCTTCTGTAATATTTTTTCATAATATATCAATTTGCTTTTGGCATTAGGATGCTGTTGGCTCCATAGAATGAGTTTGGCAGCATTCCCACCTGCACAAGTTTTTGAAGGGATTAAGCAAAATTAATATTAGATCTTCTTTATATAATTGGTAGAATTCATTTGTGAAGACAACTGGTCTTTGTTTTTCATTTTGGAGTGGTTTTTGATAACTGTTTCAATTTCTTTATTTGTGATTGGTTTGTTGAGGTCTTCTATTTCATCTAGGATCAGTGTGGGTTTTTCATGTGTTTCCAGGAATTTATCCATTTCATTTATCTTGTCTAGTTTGTTGGTATACAGTTGTTCATAGTATACTTTTATAAATTCTTTTATTTCTGTAAGGTCAGTGGTAATTTCCCCTTCTCATTTCTGATTTTATTTATTTGCATCTTCTCTCTCTTTTCTTTGTTCCACAAGCTAAGCATTAGTTGATTTATTAATCTTGTTAAGAAATAAACTTTTCAATCTGTTGATTCTCTATGTTGATTTTTATTGTCCATTTCTTTTATATCTCCTCTGTTTTATTTCTTTCCTTCTGCTTGCTTTGGGATTAGCTTGCTGTTCTTTTTCTAGTTCCTCCAGGTATGCAGCTATGTTTTTGACATTAGCTTATTTTTATTTCTTAATGTAAACATTGAAGGCTATATATACTCCTCTCAATGTTGCCTTCTCTGTATCCTATCAATTTTGATATGTTGTATTCTCATTTTCTTTCATCTCAACATATTTGCCCATTTCTCTTGCAATTCTTTTTTGACCCACTGATTATATGGGTGTGTAGTTTAATCTCAATATTTTAGAATTTTCCACTTCTCTGCCTGTTATTAATTTCCAGGTTTATTGTAATATCAAGAGATAAAGTGATTTTTTATAATTGCAATTATTATAATATACTGAGATATGTCTTTTTGACTCAACATGTGAACTAGTCTGGGGAAAAAAAATTAAGCACTTTAAAAGAATACTTACACTGCTATTTGGCGGTGTAATTTTTTAACTATGTTAGGTATAGTTCATTTGTCATAGTAGTCAATTTCTTTTCTTTTTCTTTATCCTCTCTCTAGATGTTCTATCCAATGGTGGGAGTGGTTTTTTGAAGTTTCCAACTATTTTTGTAGAGACCTCTATTTATCCCCTCAGTTTTTCCAGTGAACTCATATATTTTGGAGCAACTGTATTAGGTGAATAAATATCTTTTATTGTTATTTTGTCCTGGTGAATTGTACCTTTTACTAATTTGTAGTGACCTTCCTCTTTTATAGCAGTTTTGCACTTAAAATCTATTTTATTCAGCTTTAGCATCATTACTCAAGAACTTTTCTGATGCCTATTTGTGTGAGATATATTTTTCCAACATTTCACCTACAGCCTTATTGTTTCTTTTTGCCTAAGGTAAGACTTTTGTATACAATAAATAAATGGATCATATTTTTGTCCATTCTGTCATCTATGTCTTTTCATTGTGGAGGTCAGTCCATTAACGTCCAATCTTATTACTGAAAAGGCAATATTACTCTGTACATTTTATTATTTGTCTTTCTGTTGCCACATCTTAAAATTGTGTCTTGTAAAACTTTAGTTAGCCTTATTTATAGTCTTCATCTCTACATTCTTCTCCAAGCCACTCACCCTTGTCTCTTCCTTTCAGGCTGTATTTCACCCGTTAGAATCACCAGTAAATCCACCCTCTTATTGACAAACTTTCTCAATTTTTATTGTCTGTGAAGACTTTTAACCCACCTTAATTTCTGAGTGACAGTTTTGCTGGTTAATGAATTCTTGCCTGGCTGTTTTTCTCTTTCATTACATTAAATAAATCATACCAGTGACTTCTTGCCTACATGCTTTCAGATGAGATATTGGCACTTTGTCTTACTAGGTTCCCTTGTAAGTGATACATTGCTTTTCTCTTGTTGCTCTCAGAATTCTTTCTTTATCTCTGTCATTTGACATTCTGCATTGCAGGTGACTCAGAGTAAGTCTATTTAGATTTCTTCTGTTTGCATATGTTATCCTTCTTGAATATTGATATCCATGGATTTTATAAGAGTTGGGAAAATTTCTGTTATTATTTCCTCAGATATTCTTTCTGTCCTGTTATACTTATCAGGCACCTATAACATGTGTTTGTGCACTTTCTATTGTCATTCAATTCCCTGAGACACTGTTCAAATTTTTTTCATTCTTTCCTCTTTCTGTTTCTCTACATTTTCAAGTCCTCCAATTCAGTTTTTCTGTCCTATACCAATTCAAATCTGGTGCAATATGCCTCTAATGTGTTGTTAATGTCATCCATTCTCTTTCCTTTCTTTAAGCTCTGATACTTTTCTTTGCAGACTTCAAATTTTTGTTTATGCTCAGTTTCATTTTATTTTATTTTTTTAAGATTTATTTTTATTTATTTATCCCACTCTTATTGCTTGTGCTTTCTGTGTGCATTTACTTTGCATTTTTCTGTGTCTGCTTGTCTCCATTTGTTGTGTCATCTTGCTGCACCGGCACTGTGCCGCACGGCTGGCTTGTCTTTACCAGGAGGCCCCAGGAACCGACCCCACGGCCTGCCATATGGTAAACGGGATCCCAACCAATTGAGCCACAGTCACTTCCCTCAGTTTCATTATAATATCCTTTATCTTTAGTCATATTTTTCCCCAACTCCTTTCATGGCTTTAGGACATTTGTGTGAGCATCAGTGAATAGTTGTCTTAAATCTTGCACCTCAGCTGTACTGTTAGTGGGTTCCCTTGTCTCGGTCATATCTTCCTGTTTCTTAGTATGGCTTGTAATATTTGTTGCTACGTAGTCATTTGATTATGTTGGTGATTTTATTCTCTTGATCAAATTTTCTTTCTTCCCTTATGGTTTTATTTCACAGCTTTTTTTTCATTTTGTTGATTTTTTTCTAAAAGTTTAAGATTCTCTTGTTTATATGATAAAAACAGAGCCAAAGAGCCACTAATGGTGCAAAGACCAGATCAATAGGGGGGCTGGGAAAGAGGAAAAAGAGACAAGCCTTGTCTGCCATCCTTTTCACAACTGCCCAGCAGATTGCACTCTTTGGCAAACCTTTCCAGGGAGATAAATCCTTCAGTTCCCACTGACTGGACATTCTCTCCCAGCGATTCAAACCAGGTCATGTCGTTAAAACTCACTGAAGAGAATCCACATTCAGCCCTGTGTATCTCCCTCACTCTTCCCAAGGAGGAATATATTCTTTCCCCTCTCCTTCTGTAGAACAGCCACAGATTTTTAGCAAGGCTATTCACCTAAAGGATGGGAGTTCAGTGGCTTTACACAGGATTTAGTAACTCATGGTTTCCTTTGGACCTCTTTGTCTCTGTGTTAATCCCTCATGGATGATGCATGCAGTACCCTACTTGTCAGAAAATCCCCAAATAAAGTCCCTTAGACAATTTCTGTCCTTCCTTTCCTGTTTTCTAAGAGATCTACACCCTGCCTAAGCTACTATGATGACACTACTTTATTGGATTATTTTTGAACATAATAATCAAACACTGTGGAAACATAGAATTTCTCCCAGTTTAGGATAAAGAGGATTTTTCAGTCTCTTTTGAACTTGTCCATGGGCAACAACAACCAGTGGCCCAACTCACTGGGCACAAGGTCAAGAATTACAACTTTCCTATTGAAATCGTGTCA
>JAQZBX010048437.1:0-20200 GCA_029593785.1 Cabassous unicinctus
CCTAGCAAACCAAACCCAATAACATATTATAATAATTATATGCCATGATCAAGTGGGATTTATTCTTGTTATGCAAAGTTGGTTCAACATAAGAAAATCACTTAATGTAATATACCACATTACCACAATGAGGGAAAAAAGCACATGATCATCTCAATTGATACAGAAAAGGCTTTTGATGAAATGAAACATCCTTTCTTGATAAAAACATTTAGCACACTTGTAATAGAAGGAAACTTTTCCAAAATGATAAAGGGCATATATGAAAAGTCCCCAGTTAGCATCCTACTTAATAGTGAGAGACTAAATATTCTCCCTCTAAGAACAGGAACAAGACAAGGATGCCCCCTGTCTCCACTGTTATTCAACATTTTACTGGAAGTAATTGCCAGAGCAATTAGGCAAGAAAAAGAATTAAAAGGAATGCAAATTGAAAAGGAAGAAGTAAAATTTTCTCTTAGCAGATGATGTGGCAGTTTGAGATAATTTATGAATCTCAGAAAGAAAAAGATTATGTTTGTAAACTAATCTATTCTTCTGGGTGTGATACCCATTTATTGTATTAAATCCAAAGGATTTGTTTACTCAATAAAATCAATTTAGTGCTTTTGATTTGACCACATCAGTAAGGAGTGATTCAGATTGAGTCCCCACCCCCTTGGTGGACTGATATAAACAGACTCCCACTCAAGAAGACAGGCAGGAAGAGAAAGAGCTCTGTCATGTTTGATCCTGGGGCCCTGGGGGGAGATGAGCCATTCACTGATAGTTTACAGCTGAAATAGAGAGCCCAGAAGGGCATGAGCCCTATGACAAGAGAGAGTACTGGAAGCTCAGAAGAAAAGAAGAGACGAGGCAGAGATCAGCAACCATCTTGCTTCAACATGTGACAAATGACTTTGGTGAGAAAGCAACCTTGAGTTGGACTCTTTACAGCCTTGTAAGTGTGAGTTTTTACACCAAATAAATACCAGTTATAAAAGCCAACTAATTTCTGGTACTTTGCATCGGCACACCTTTGACAGACTAATGCAGATGAAATGTTTCTATATACAGAGAATCTTGAAAAATCCACAACAAAGCTCCTAGACCTAATAAATGAATTCAGCAATGTGACAGGGTACAAAATCAACACCCCAAAATCATTAGTGTTTTTATACCCAAGCAATGAACAATCCAAAGAAAAATCAAGAAAAATATTCTATTCACAATAGCAAATAAAATAATAATATCTAGGATTAAGTCTAATCAAGGATGTAAAATACCTGCATGCAGAAAGCTGCAAAACATTGCTAAAAGTAATCAAAGAATACATAAATAAATGGAAGGGCATTACATGTTCTTGGATCAGAAGGCTAAATATCACTGTCTTAGTTTGCCAAAGGAATGCCAATGAAAGTACCAGAAATGGGTTGGCTTTTATAATTGGAAATTTATTAAGGGTAAAAGCTTACAGTTCCAAGGCTGTGCAATGTCCAAATCAAAGCATCAGCAGAGATGCTTTCTCACCAAAATGAGCTGCTAGTGATTCTGGTGTCTGGCTACATGGTAAAACAGAATGGCCACTGATCTCTGCTGAGGTCTCTGCCTTCCCTTCCAGAATCTACCAGAGCTCATCTGTGGGCAACTGGAATAGGGCTTGTCTCTTACCTGGCCTCGTCTCTCCATCTCAGCTGCTCTGCTTTCTTCTCGAGTTCAGCTGTGAGGTATAAGGCATATGACTCATCTCTTCAGCTTTGAACTGCTCCATGGGTCCAGCTTCTTAGAAGTTCATGGTTAAATTTAGCTGCTAAAGATCTGTGAGTCTCCTTTTACACTGCAGGGTCAAAAATGGCAGAGCTCCCTTTCCCTGTGTCTTCATTTATATTAGACCCAGCAAGAGGCTGGAGATCCAAGCTGGCTCAGCTTTACTGACATAGTCCAATTGAAAGGGTCTCACACTCACAGGATAAGATTAGTTCAAAAACATAATCTCTTTCTTTCTGGGATTCATAAAAGAACTTCGAACTGTCACAATCATAAAAATGGCAATCTTATGTAAAGCAATTTACAGATTCAACATAATGCCAAACAATCTTCTTTGCAGACATGGAAAATCAATCATAAATGCCTAGAAGAATACATAGGGAAGCATCCTAAGGACCTTGAGTTAGGCAATGTATTTTTTTTTTCAGATTTTACACCCAAAACACAAGCAAATAAAGAAAAATTAGATAAATGGGACCTCATCAAAATTAAAAAAATGTTGGTGCATTAGAATACTTTATCATGAGTACAATGAGAGCTTCCACAGTGAGACAAAATATTGGGACACTGCATATATGATAAATGTTTAATACCCAGGATATATAAGGAAATCCTTAAAATAAGCAACAAAAAGAAACAACCCAATTGAAAAGGGGGCAAAAGACTTAAATAGACATCTGTCCAAAAAAGGTATACAAATGGCCAGAAAGAACATGAAAAGATAGTTAAGATTATTAGCCATCAATATATGCATATCAAAATCACAATGAGATACCATTTTACACTGATAAAATGGCTGCTATTTTTTTTTTAAAAAAAAAGGAAAATAACAAGTGTTGGAGAGGATGCAGAGAAGTAGAACATTGTTCCATTGCAGGTGATAATGTAAAATGGTGCAGCTGCTATGGAAGACAGTATGGCAGTTCCACAGAAATCTAAATATAGAACTACCATATGACCTGACAATCCCACTACTAGTTTGCTAATCTGCTCAAAGCAGATACTATGAAATAGGTTGAATTTTAGCAATGGGAATTTATTAGCTTACAGGCTTACAGTTCTGAGGCATGAAAATGTCCAAATCAAGGCATTATCAAGATGATACCTTCTCCCTCAAGATCAGGCTGGTGGTGATCCTGGGTTCCCTTGTCACATGGCAAGGCAGAGTGGCATCTGCTGGTCTCTCCTTTCTCTTCCAGTTTTCACGGCTTTCAGCTTCTTGTTTCTGTAGCTTTTTTTCTGTTTGAATTTCATTCTTCTATAAAGGACTCCAGTAAGGGAATTAAAACCCACCCTGAATAATGTAGGTTACATCTTAATTTAATTTAAGATCTTATTCACCAAAAGATCCTACTTATAATGGATCCACACCCACAGGAAAGGATTAACTTTAAGAATAAACTTTTCTGGGGTACAGCTTTAAGCCACCACAGTACCCAAAATAATTGAAAGCAGGGACCTGAACAGATATTTCCACACTTATGTGCATAGTGGAATTATTCACAATTGCCAAAAGATGGAAGCAACCCAAGGGTCCATTAACAAATGCATGGATAAATAAAATGTGGTCTATACATACAATGGAATATTTTTCAGCCATAAGTAAAGGAATGAACTCCTGATACATGTGACAACATAGATGCCTTGAAGCCACCAGGTTGAGTGAAATAAGCTAGACACAAAAGGACAAATATTGCATGACTTCACTGTTTTGAAACAATTGGAATAAGCAAACTCAGAATCAGAATCTAGACTATGTGTTACCAGTGGATAAGGCAGGGATAGGGAATAGGAAATTGAAGCTTAAAAATGTACATGGTTCCTGTTTGGAATGATGAAAATGATTTGCAACTGGATGATAATGATGATAAGATGACATTGTGCTTTTACAATTAACAGCACTGAATATGATTAAAAGGGGAAATGTTAGATTATATATTTGGTAACAGAAAAAAATAAATCCATGGAATTACCCTATACAAACAGTGAAAACAATGTTAAATTATGGACTATAGTTAATAGTACAATTATAAAAATGTGCTTTTGTCAATTGTAATAAACATACCACACTAAGGTCAGATGTTAATAATAGGGTTATTTATGAAAATCCTGTATTTTATGCCTGATTGTTCTGTAAACCCAAAACATCTCTAATAAAGTAAAAAAAAAAAAAGACCATTATATAATTTATTAACAAAATCAGAATTTTATTGGTATATTAGGTAAAATATTGAACCAATTTTAAATTTAATGGGTATGATAGTTCTACTGTAGTTTTGTAAATAAAAAATGGTGATTCTTAGGAAATAGAAAATGATTTATTTAGGGTAAAGGACCAGGATGTATGCAACTTAACCTCAAATACAAGGCGAGAGAGAGACAGAACAATACAAGGAAATAAGAAGAGTAAATGATAAAGCATTCTTTTCACAGTTGGTTTATATTCTGGATACATATTACTATAAAAATAATTAGGAAAGTATTGATTTGAGTATGGATGTTATAGTAATATTGATATTTAGATGTTATAAATACTGTGCTTTTTGTTTTATATTATTTAATAATTATGTCAATGTGATCAGGTAGATACTGTTGTTATCCCCACGTTATAAAGGAGAAAACAGGCTTTAAAAGAATGCACATTTTGACCCATTTCAAGTAGATAATGTTGGAGTTAGGACTTTAACCAAAGCTTTCACATTCTGAATCATAACCTATTTGACTTTTTCAAATTTGTGGCAGTTTGAAATTATTTTAAGAATCACAAAAGGAGAAATATTATGTTTGTAAACTATTCCTTTGGGTGTGATACCCTTTGACTGCATTAAATTCAGTTGAGGGGCCTTTGATTATATTGCTTGGTAAGATCGATTTAGGACATTTGATTGGACAACATCATTGAGACATGACTCAGGTTGAATCTCTGCCCCCTTCCTGGATCTGATATAAATGGAAACACAGAGAAAGACTCACTCAAACAGATGCAGGAAAAGGAAGCCGCCATGTTTGATACTGCCATGTAAAAGAGTAGACTGCTGGCTCATTTAAGCACAAAGCCCCAAGAGGCTGGGCCCACGGAGACACTCAAGAAGAGACAGGTGAGTCCAGAGGGAAGCCTGAAAACCTCATCAGAGATCAGTAGCCAACTTAACTTACCACACGGCAACACGCTGGGATAAACAGTAGCTGACTTTGGGGAGAAAGCATCTCTGCTGATGCCTTAATGTGGCTATTTCATGGCCTTGGAGCTGTAAGCTTTTGCCCCAAATAAATCCCCATTATAAAAGTCAACAATTTCTGGTACTTTGGATTGGTGGCCCTTTGGCAAACTAAAACAATATTCTAATTTATTTTCTACTCATAAGACATAAAAAAAAAAGACAGCCTGGGTAATCCTCATAGATATTGGTTTGCATAAATTACAGAAAGTTGGATGAAGGAATAATTCTGAATGTAAGTTGTCAAATTTAATCAGAAATGATTTGATGACATAATTTTAGATTCATTACAATTCTTCTACAGTATAGATAATCAGAAAAATATTCCTTTTGGAGTAACCTTTAACATAAATATAGACTGAAATTTTTTACATACATTTACATGAACTCCAAATTTATATTAGGTAGATACTATGATTTTTTTCTGATTTAATTTTCCCCCAAATATGATCATATAATCATAATCATAGATCAATAAATTCAAGCCATATGACTTTTCAGTAGTATGAATGTCTGAATGAGTTTAATAAGGCACATAGTTAGTGTTCATGATTGTGGGGGAGGGCAATTATATTTGCATGCATTTTTGGAGTGTTGCAAACATAACTTGGAGTAGAAGAAAAACTGTTGTAAAGGTAATAAAAATAAATTTCAAAAGAAATTTTTGCATATTTTAGTAGGTTATTTCTCTTCCATATCACGTGAAGAGCAAGAGGTTAGGCTCGGAATGTCACATTAAATCACCCTAACAGATGAAAATTGTCTCTAATATTATGTGAGAAGGCAATAAAATGACTAGGAAAATATTAAACAGGAAATGTATAACTCAGGTGCTAACATCTACAAACTGCTTGAAGCAGACAAATCAACAATATTGTTTCTCATACAAACCAACCCTTTAATGTGTGAGTTTTACAAATTGTGTGGATTTAATCACCATCTAAGTGACTAAACTTAGAATGTAGAAGTAATGTCATACTTCTACATTCTAAATAAATCCCATTACATCTAGTATCTTAGAATGAGGCTTGCTACTTTTTGTGAATATAATTTAATACAGGTAGAATTTAGATTTCATACTTTAAATCTCAAAACAAGGCCAAAATTATGAATTTCTTTTGTGAAAGGTGATTTGTCTTTTTTTTTTTTTTACATCAAAATCTACTGGGTATTTAGTGAATACTTTTTTTCATTTATTCATCAGATAGGTATAGGATATTTGCTCTTTGCAAGTCATTACTCTGTGCAAGTCACATTTTTGAACCAAATATAGTCCCTTGCCTAGATAAGTTCAATTTAGTGGGGAAGGCAAAAAAACAGGCATTTTCTATTCTTTGTGTAAATACTTATAGCAGTAAGCACAGGTTGCTTACTACAAAAGCATAAAGAATGGGCACTAAATCTAAGTTTGCAGGGGCAAGAAATACAAACATTATGAAAAAAAAAAATACATGCTTATACCAGGAGAAAAGTTTACCCAGACTATATGAGAAAAGATTTCTTTGGGGGAAGGGAAGAATGGTTCTAGGAAGGCAAATAGCATGTACACAGGTAAAACGCGAGAGAGAACTGACTGTGAACAACAAATATCTCAGTCTGGTTGGAACATACAAAAACAGATGTGAGAGATGAAGCTGGAATGGGACCCAGTGGCTACATCAGAAAATGCCTTGGAGCTACAGAGTTATGCCTTTATCCTGAGAAAAGTGGGTAGGTATACATTCATCCACAAATATTTATTAATCAAAACTTTGTGGCTATATAGTTCTGAATGTAGTAATTTTTTTCCATCTTAGAGTTTGTTTTCTTGACTTTAGACTCTTGAGGGCACAAGCAGACAAAAAAATCAGGTAAACAAATAATTTGATAGCAAAAAAAATAAAATAAAATAAAAAGATATCAAGTACATTTGTGCAATGGATGAAGAATAGATATAATTCATTTTTTCATTCACTAAATATTTAATGAATATGTTCTCTATGTCATACCCTGCTGATAGAGAATATGAAGGAGACATAAACTCTTCCTGCCCCCAGAGTTTATGGTTTAGTGGGAAATGGGAAATATAATTAAAATATGCTGTTGTATAGTGTTTACCATGTGCCAAGAACTGTTCTAAATACTTTACAAATGTTAACACTTTCAATCCTTACAACATCCTTTAAGGGAGGCACTCATACCATGCCTATTTGATAGATGAGAAAAACCAGACACAGAGAAGGTAAATAAGTTACTTATGGTCACGTACCTACAATGTAATAAAGCCAGGATTTGAACCAAGGAGTGTGGCTTCATGCAGTTAACCACAATGATATTTCTCAAATAATTATAATTGTAGAAAAGATAATTTAAAAAAGAAAGCCATATTATTTAATCAGGGTTGATGGTAACCTTGTCTGAGAGACTGACATTTAGGCTAAGGCCAAAAAGAGAAAAAAGAATGGGAATTTGCTTGATTAGGAATTGCAGGAAGAGTATAAAGATTGAGGAAAAAACATGCAAGGGAATGAATAGGAAATTAGAAAAATACAAGCAATGGCCAAGATATTAGGCTTTGTATTCTAGTCTAGGATTGGGGAAACTACAGTCAATGGCCTTTCAGCTATTTTTGTAAGTAAAGTTGTATTGGAACCAAGACACAGTCCATTGGTTTATATATTGTCTATGGATTATTTTGCTCTACAGCAGCAGGATTGAATAGTTGAGACAAAGTGTTGCCTGCAAACCTAAAATATTTACTATTTGGTCTTTTTCAGTAAATGTTTGCAATAAGCGATACAGACAATAGAAAGAAAATCAAGAGTTCTAAGCTGGAAAGTGAAAGGGTTAATTTGTGTTTTAAAAGAATCATTCTGTATCAGTGTAGAAAATGGATTGAAGAGGGGCAGGATTAAAGGAATTAAAGAGGTCACTTCAATTTAATTCATAGAGAAAGGATAATTGCATTTTGGACTAGTGTAGTCAGAAGTGCTAGTGAGAAATGTATAAAGTTGGGAGACTGGATAAACCACGGTGGTTAATGAGTGTGGAGGGTGATGTAATGTAGGTTTTGGATGATATTGGGTTTCTGGTTTAAGCAATTGGGTTAATGGTAGGTAGAGTAAGGGAGTGAAATAGCTAAACACAGATTAAGATATTTGAATAAGGTTTCAAGGAGAGTTCTGATTGGATGATGTCCTGGGTGTAGCCACCCAAATGAGATTTGAAGCAAAGCATATTAGTAGCAGGATGTTGGCAGAACTTAGCACTGATTTTGAGTCTAGTTTCTAAGTTTTCGGTAAACATAGAAGAGTATCCCAGTGACATGAAATATTCTTGAACAAATATTTTAATATAGGTATGTTAAAGTAATGATTCAGAAGAGGCATTCAGAAAAGTCTGATACCAAGTCCTGAACCTAAACTTCCTTCGATGTGGTGGAAGGAAATTAATCATCCTTAATTTGTGCTGGGGAACCAGATGCTCCTACTGGGCCAATGGAGTAAAAAGAACATTCATTAAATAATATGAGAATAAATGAATTATTTTCCATGGATTAGAAGATCCAGAATAAAGGCTGCATCAGGTAAAATAAAACAGGTGGAAGAATGACAAAAATGGATGAATATATGTGGCCATATTTGGGGAATGATAAGGATTACAGGGATGTAAGGCAGGATGATGTTATTTGGCATATGGGTTTTTAGAAGATTTCATTTTATCTGACCTGATCCAGATGGTATGTGATACTGGAGGATTTGTCAGGCAGATATAAGGGCCGCTGGAATTATCTACTTCTTTACTATATCTCTTTCTGGGCATCCACTCCTGCCTCTTATGTACCCAAGTACCAATAATCTCTGGAATTCCTACTGAGACTCTCTTATTCCTTGTCTACTTCAAAACGTCCAATATCATTTCAAGGACAGTGCTCCTTTGCCAATCTTGCTTATATTCAGGCCTTGACTTAGTCCTAAAAAATACTCCACCAGTACCTGTCTTCTTTGGGATAAAAACCATTCTTGATATGCAAACAAAGACTGTTTTAAACTATTATGTCTAAACTGATAATGTCCCGATTTTTTTTCTAGGCTGAAACATTTCAACCAGGCTTCAATTTCACAAGTGTAAACGGATACAAAATATCTCCACTTGAATGTTGTTACTGCTTCTGATTTAGCCAATCCCAAGCTTAACATCATTTTTAAAAATCATGGTCCTCTTCTTTACTACACCATTTCCTTCAGTGGCACCAATGTTCTTCAGATCTCTCAGGTTAGGCAATTTAAAAATTATCTTCAAATTCTCCCTTTACTTTGCTATGATCAATTGATCACCAAATCCTATAAATTCAAGATGAAGTCAACGTGCTTAGATGATTTCCTATCTGTATCATATTGGGAAACTTATTTAACTCTCTGGGCTTCTATTTTCTCATTTAACAAACCAGAATTACCTCTCTCACCAAAAGAATCAATCCATTGACACCAGAATGAAAGACACCATACTGTAGTAGTTCAGATCTTGGACTTTGGAATCCAGTTGCCTGTTTGAATCTTAGTTCTGCCCTGTATCAGCTGTGAACTCTCAGAAGTTATTAGCTGTATGATCTCCTTGCCTCAGTATCTCCATCCATAGAATGCAGATGATAAAATTAACTATCTCCTTAACATTAAATATACAAGTTTTTGTAAAGCTTTTAGAAGTGTTCCTGACACATAGTAAATGCTAAATAAGTGTTTGTTAAATATCGCACATATCTCTATATACAGTATAGCACAGTATCTGGCACATTGTAAGCATCCACAAATTTCATCTATATGTATTTATCTATATGTATTATGGTTTATTTGCCCTCTTAGTTTCCATTGCTGTTATTCTACCATATTTTTTTAAATATATTTTTAAAGATGCTTAGATTACATAAATGTTACACAAAAATTACAGGGATTCCCATGTTCCCCACCTCCCATACCTCCCATAACATCCCACATAAACATCTTTCATTAGTGTGGCTCATCACCTGCAATGGATATACACATCCTGGGGCTTTGCCACTAAGCATGGACTATAGTTCACATTGTAGACCACACTCTTTCCCATACAGTTCTGCATGGTATATGCTGATGTAAAATGGCCTATATCTGTCATTGTAATGTCACTCAGGATAATTCCCAAGTCCTGAAAAAGCACCTGTATTACAACTGCTTTTCCCTTCCCTGCCCCAAAAGCATCCAGTGGACACTGGCTCCACCTCACTGTTGTAATTTCTTCCATTGCTTGAATCACAATATGTCTACAACAGAATACCATTAAGTCCACTCTAGTCCATAGCACTTCCACCAATCCTGAGGAGTTTCAGATGGTGATGTCTACTCCACCTCCAAGTGGGAGGGGGCTTATATCCCATGGATACAGTGGATGGGATTATCCTGCCTGCAGCTGCAGGCTTTCTCCATTCCCTGGGATGGCTGTTGTCCATCATCATCTCCTCACCAGGTGACTTGGGTGAGTCCATTGAGCTGTAGAGTAGGAGTTGCAGCTCCACTGAGATTCCAGGAACAGCTGGCACATGGGCAGGCCAGAGGCTCCAGTCTCTGGAAATACACCTACAAACTCCAGCATCACATATAGGTTTGAATAGAAGGGACTGATGGACCATGTGCAGGGAGGACTTATTTGAGTCCAACTCTGTCACTCTCAGGAGCACAGATTCCAAAGTAGAGCCCACTGATAAGGCATCAATATCTGGAGCTATTCCCCCTTATATAGGACCTGGGTGTCTCCAGAGCCCTCAGGGGTCCCTCAGTGTGGGGTGATATCCACTTTTGTGATCTATGAGATCCTACTGAGGTGTGTGTAATCATTACCTCTGAGATGACATCCCAACTCACCTTGAAGTCTTTTAGCCACATGAACTCATTCTTCTTTACCTTTTCCCCTTTTTATTCAAGATCTTTTTCCAGTCATACTGCCAGTTGGCACTTGGTATTAATCCCTCGTTACCAGGAAGGCTCATCCCCAGGAGTCATGTCCCATGGTGGGGGGAAGGTAATGCATTCATATGCTGAGTTTGGCTTAGAGAGAGGCCACATTTGAGCAACAAGGAGGCTCTCAGGTAGCAACCCTTAGGTACCCCATAACATTAGGCTAAGTTCAATTACCAGAGCAAAGACTCGTAAGGCTAGTCATCAATAACAAGAACCCATCAGTGGATCATCCTCCCTTGCCAGACACTGCCCCTGCACTCCGGGGACAGTTGCTACTCCCTTGGAGAATGTGGCAGAGCTTTCCAGGCTGGGAATTCAGTATTTCCTCATTTATTGAGTGATTGTCTACCCACTGTGACCATGCCCCACCCCTTGATCATTTGAACAATTTTATATATGTTTCATGTATATTCAGGTGAACTTCCTCCCATGAAACCCCCATCCCAGATACCCCCTACCAATTATCCTCTCCTGCCCCGTCTGTAACCCTTATGTGATCCAAACCTTCCTTCAAGATGAAGCCCATATAATAGCCAAATACAATTAATAGGAAAATGAAATAATAAAGATAAGTTTAAATATAAGAGATAAAATACATGGAAACTTAAAAAAAACACTAGAAATAAAATAAAATTAAAGGATTGGGATATTCAGAAAATGGGAAAAAACAAAAAAATTTAAAAAAAATTTTTTTTTAACATTTTTCCTTTTATCACTGCATTATTGGATGTCTAGTCTATACTGTGGCACCTGCCCCCTCTCACTCCCCAGTGTCTCCCGGATTTTCATTTAATTTTCAAAGAAGTTTTAGGTCACAGCAAAGTCACACACTAGAGACTCTCATATGCCCAACCTCCTTCCCCTTTCCTCACCCCATATTAAAGCCTTTTTTATGTGGATGGTAGCATTATTATAACTGTTATACAGATAGTGAAGCATAGCTACTAAACATTGTCAATGGTTTACAGTATAGTTTACAATTTAGACGGTACAGTTTAATAATTTTTGATGATATTTACCATGTCCTGTGTCCATTACTGTAAGGTAATGAAAAACATTTCCCCTGACCACTAAATACTCCCTTTGGTCTTTTCTGTTCCTTCCTCCCCCTCCCCCTGAGGCACATGACACTCCCCTGTCTTGACTCATTGGATGACAAGATTCATAGTTACATGCAACAAGAGGT
The DNA here is from genome assembly GCA_029593785.1 of Cabassous unicinctus. Taxonomy (NCBI): domain Eukaryota; kingdom Metazoa; phylum Chordata; class Mammalia; order Cingulata; family Chlamyphoridae; genus Cabassous; species Cabassous unicinctus. Next base: position 12,120 of record JAQZBX010048437.1, read on the forward strand.
CTTGACATGCTGATTATCCTCTCCTATTAGGATCCACCCTTGCACCTAAGAGACACCCACCTGTCTGTTTGTGGGTGAATCAGTCCTCAAAAAGATGGGGGTCCATCTCCTTCCCACTTACCGTGTGGGTCTCCACTCCCTGACACAACACATTGTGACAGGATGAACACTCACACACTCCCCAAAAGCCTACTCCAGATGCACTCCTTCCTGAATGCCCCCTCAACCTACACCTTAAACCTATACACTACCTTGTCATACTGCCTAAGAGCATTCCCACTCCTGCACTTTCAACATCATACCCACAAATCCCATGTTCACCTAGTCCCCCTCCTATCTCTCCCCCCAGTATCCTGGCTACCATATATTTTTATTAGCTCACTCCTTAATTACTGAATTGCTCCTAACTTTTCCACTATTCTCTCAATTTGTGCTGGATTATCTGTGATCAGATTAACATCATCCCTGCTCATGGCTTTACTCTTCCTGTCTCTCTGGAGAAAATTTGAGAACTACATTTCCCACAATCTCTTGCTAGTAGAGTTCAGCTAATGAGAAGTACTCATGTAAGACTCAACAGTTGTGTGGTGACCACAGTCATCAGACATAGAGATTGCCAGCAGCTTCAGATCATCCTGCTGAAAACCACCTACTTACGTGCTGTTGGCAACTGAGATGATTATTAATATCTTAATTCCCACTTCTTCCCTTCTGTATTTCCTTGAATTAGCAGTGAAGTTAGCAGTGGCCCCTCCAACTTTTGCTCTTCCAGTCCTTTCAAAGTTTTTTAAGTTTCTAAATCTCTGTCTTGAATCTTTTCCTGTTCCCAATATCTAGAGATTTTTTGTTTTGCTTTGTTTTGCTTTGAGTTGATTTTCCAAGCTTAATTCTGAATAGCTTTCTTTCAGAAAATATTTTCCCTTTTGTCATTAGACTCATTATTTCAAATAGATGCTCCCACTGATCAATTTTTCATTGTACTTCCTAGGCCAGTATAAACAAGAATTCATTCCAGTTTTCCTAAAAAGATAGCACAATTTGTCTTGACGGTATTCAGGACTTTCCCTCTTATTTATTTTTTTCTTTTTTCTTTTCAGTGCACAATCTTATTTTGTCTCAGATATTTGAATACCTATATTGCTTTATTCATCGACATTTACAAACTCTGTTCCTGTATTTTCAGGTTTCACTTCTCCCCTTTTCATCTGTATGACATTTAGTTGCCCATTGCTGAGCATTTTTCTTCATTTTGTTTTCTTTTGCTTTGTTTCATTTAAGAGGATAAAATATAGATACTTCTCATTCTTGACAAGGACTTCACCTTTTATAAGACAAAGTTGGTGTGTTTGTTTGTTCGATGCATTTAGGAAACACGGGCCAACCCTGTATATTTAAACACATGGCTTAGGAAGTGCAATGAGAGCTATTTGAAATATAGTGAGTCTAGTGACAAAAGATAAAATATTTTCTTTAAGATAGCTGTTCTGGTTAACTCTTAGTTTTTAAGAACTAGAGGCACATACCTCACAAACAGAAACCACATCCAGAAATATACTCTCTCTTCCCAATTCTTAAGACACAAATTTCTACTCCTGAAGGAAAAAAGAAAAGATGGTGGAGAGAAGAAAACCGACTTCTTCCTACAAAAACTCCCTCCTTTCACCAAAACTTTCCACTATGCAGTTCTATTCTTAATGAAATCAACAGGGTTCCTCCAGAAGGAGGTTTGAGTGAAGGAGGAGGATGTTAATGGGATGTCACCTACCTACTCTTGTCTGTACTTTTCTTGATTTCTGATTCCAACCTATGCATTTTCCTTAAATTTGAATCATTCCTACTTCTGTAGTTCTGGTCACAAACGTGCTTGCAGAGTGCTAATTCTCTTTTTTTATATCCATATACATAAGGGGCAGTACTGCATGATAAAGAGGAATCTTACCATACTGATCAAAAGCATGGCTCACTAGATGTGTTTCCTTGATAAAGTTATTTAACCTCTCTGTTTCTTTGAAAGGCACAATTTATCAATTTGTAACACTGAGATGATATTAATGCCTTCTTCATGATTTTATAAGATTAAATAAATTAATATATGTAAAATATATAAAAGAAAAATCTCACACATAATAAATGATTCAAAAATTTAGCTTATGAAAACAGACATGATTCTGAGTATTATCGTTGTATTGATTATTTTTTTGAAGCACAACATTAGAACCAACATTTCAAGGCTAACATTTCTATGTGTTTCCCATATACTTCCACAATACCATTGTTTCCAATACAGCAACACAATTTTCTATTTCTTGTCAAAGTAATCCTTTCATTCTATTAGAGTTGATCACACTGTGTCTGTATGTTTCTTAATAACAATAAAACAATTGCTAACATTTATATGAGGATTTATAGTTTAAAAATCCCCTTTCCCATATACTAGTACTTTCAATCTTGCACTATCCCTTTGAGATACACAGTTTTATACTCATTTTTCAACAGGAAAACAGATATTCAGAGAAGTCAGATGACCTTTTCTAAAGTATATTTTAAGTTTTGTGAAAACAAATCTCAGGGGGTTTCTGCTTATTTATATTCTGTGGGCTAATTTTGTCCCAATTGCCAGAAATCCACAATCATCTACATGTCCATTTAACTTAGTGTGAAAGTTCAAACTTAAGTGTCACTCTTAAAAAGTTCCCTGACAATCTACCATATCAATTTGTTTATATATTTTTTCTTATTTAATTACAATTACTACTATATATTTTGGCATCTTAAATTTGAAAAATGAAGGAAGAGTGGAGACTAAAATCATGTATATAAAAGTTGCAGTTAAGGTAAATATTAACATCAGCATTGCCTTATTTTATTTATCATTTTCTCTATATTATTTATTCATTTAATGAAAACATTCATATTTAAGTATGAAAATGTGGTAATGTTCCACCATTATCTTCTCCAAATATAAGCATTGCTATTAATTTGGTGACTTTGTATACTGTCTGTTCTTAGAGGTTTTTTAACTGTATTATAGTATGTATATATTTGTGTGTATGTATGTGTGTGTACACTAATTCTCACAAGATATAAGTTAAGCATTATTTACCCCAATTGTCAAATGAGGAATACATAGATTAGAGATTAGATAACTTCTTGTCACAAAGCTTTTAAGTGGCAGAGCTGGAATTGAAATCTAAGAGGTCTGGCTCTAGAACTTAAACAATGATCTCTCCCCCCTGTTTTAATATTCTGCCTCACTATTGTGTCTGTCAGAGAACTATACAGCTTTATAACTGTGAGCTTTCTCATCTATTGATCTCACTCATGCCTTTTAAAAGCTCCCTGGTATCCAACATTATTCAGCTATCATAGTTCATTTAGATACTTCACCAATGGATTGATATATAAGCAGTTTCCAATTTGGTGCTATTAAAAATGTTCAAATAGTCTTGCTTTCATATATTTTTGCATGTGTGTGCATTGATGTGTTTTTCTCTAGTGTATGTTTGGAAAAGTGGAAGCACTGGCCATATGATATATGCCAAATTGTCTGTGAAATTTGGCTATATTAATTGACACTTCCAGAAGCTGAGCACAAAGGGCCTTAGATAAAGTGATATCCTGTTACTATTATGGAGAAACCAATTAAAGCCACTAAATATGGTTGACTTTTTAAGTATTTTTCAGTACTCAATTCTATAGACAGAGACTCCCATTAGGCCATGGTATAAAAGTTGAAATTAGACCCCATTTTCTCCTAGAGAGTAATGCTTATAGAGAAAATGATTAATCAGAATATGTGACAGAGAATTATGGGTCAGTAGAGATATTGTTTTTCTAGATATGAAAATAATTTGAGTTGCCTGGAACAGGAAAGATTATTTCTACAGTTTTAATTTTGTGTTTAAATAATTTGAAACCATTTTAGGTAGAAATGGAGATAGTAAAACAAAAATGAGGCTAAAAGAGTGAACAACTGATTTACAAGAGGTCTTTAGATGACGAATATAAGATTATCGTTTTCCTAAAGCAGGACATGTCACTTTACTGGAAATGGGTCTTATCCTCAGGATAGCAGATTTTGCTTGACATTTGCTAAATATTACATATATTTCTAATGTAGATACTTGTTAAAATTAAGATAAAGCATTGCTCTTTTTATGGCTGAAAGTTCACTGTTGATACACAATGAAAATATAAAGGTTGAGGTGGCAGCTATTGTCAATTTACAATTAATTGCTGGGATTCATTCAAGTAATTTGCCTATAATAGAGGAGAAATTATTTTTTCTTCTCACTTCTTCATTTTACTTTTGATTATCTTCCTTCTCTTTCAAAAGGATTTTCTTCCCTTATATGAAAGGCCATTCTTGGTCAAAGGCTATCAAAACATAATATTAAGACAGTGCTCTATATGATAAATCATCATTAGCTCCTTTTGTTCATAGCACATGTAACAAAAGCATATTTCTTAATCGATGTGACCTGAACCATTTTTTTCATTTTCAATAAAATGTACTAGTTTCCTACAAAACACTCACTCATAAATATATTTAATAGAATGATTAACTTAAAATGTGTTATAAAATCAAATATGACAAAAACTAATGAATAATGGTTACTTTTTATAAGTTATAACTATATAAGTAGGGGAAATCTCTAATTGGAGACATATTTATAATGTCTTTAATATCAGTGTTTATCTAGGCTGCAGTTAGAGTTATTTAAATAATTTTAATTATAACTTTCTAGTTCTTATTTTCAGATTACTTCCTTACAAAACAAGAAAAAGAATGTATTTCCTGTTGTAATTCCTCCTATCACTTACACATTAAACATTATCACCTTTTGCAAGCTAGAATGGAGCTTTTAATAGTAAAGGTGCCTTTGGAAAGACATGAAATATTTTTCTTTTCATCATTTAACATAATGTGTTTAGCATCTTTAAACAGTGAATGTTAAATGAACGGTAGTTTGGGCTAAGAAAAAAATAAGAAATCAGCATTTAGTGATTCTTAATGAGATGAAAACATAATTTGATCTCAGAAGTAGAAATTAGAAATGGTAAGACACTTTTCACTAGAAAGTAGGCATGGTAATATAGAAAACCATTTGTAGGAGTTGTGTACCATATGGTTGATTCAAGAGGGGAAGTGTATGCCCTTGAAATATATTTCTCTTAAAGCATTAAATGATTCAAAATCAATTTCATCAATGGATGTAAGATAGACATTGGAAGAAATCACCTGGTACCTAAAATATTTAGATCTTTTCATTTGTGAGATTCTCAATATTCTTGATATTTCTTTGCTCTTTCTGGCCAATTTGACCTATATATAACTTTAAACAGCTCTCTGGCTGACAGATAGGCTATCTCATCATATGGTAAATGGTAATACACTCCATTACACAGTAACTTTCAAATCATAGCCACACTGAGGAGCTGCTCCAAGCGTTTAACTACTCTCTTGGCAGATATCAGCCAATATCTAGATATATTAGCAAGAGAGACTCTACTGACCACAAAAGGATTTGGGAGGGAGTCTGGAACTTATTTCAATACTATATAAAATATCTGGAAGTTCAAATGCTTAATCTAGTTTTTATAGACTGCAGCCAGGAAATGAATGCAAACATTCATATTAGTTCAAAATATGCTACCCCTTCTGTCTTCCATCAATATTCTAAAGATTCCTTACCATTCATATACTGAGGAAACTAAATAATATTTAAAAGCAAGTAGAAATGCTTTTTTGAAAATTTATGCTGGTTTTATATAGCATATGACATAATATGAAATTGGCAGAAGGCTCCATGGCACCACTAGCCTGATTAACAAGTAATCAGAGTAAATAGGTTAAAATATCCAAATTATATTTTATACCTTGCAGAGGTTACTAGTAGTGTGTTATTCTTTATGGAATGGTTCCTTTGCATTCTGTATGAAACATCCAAAAATCTAAGTGTAAAGTGATATAAAAAACCCAGCAATGACAGATTAGAGGAGAAATGCACTGTAATTTTTCCTCTCTTACTCTTACTATAGAAAGGCAAATCATGGTCACAGCCACCAGCATGTTAGGATAAAACATTTCATTGAGATGATATATAAATACTTTCTGTTTTTGTTTTCATTTCTAATCATGACATATTTTTAAAAGCACATTTTGGAAATAAATGAGGTAGTTCAGTATGAGACTTTGAATTCCTTGGAAAGAAGCCATTATACATTTACACATAGATGAAGTGGATTTATAAAGAAAATTAATCTGGTCTGGTATTGAGCTGAGCATCCTGATAATAATGTAATTGTCATCACTGTCACTAACTGCTAGTGCTAATAATATAGAAAAGCAGGCAAGAATTTTCTCATAAAACTTATCAAGGATTTTCAGGAACTGGCTATAGAAAGGTTTTCTGTATGAAGATAGTTGAAAGAGTTAGTTTGGAAAATTTTCACATTTTTAAGTCCTCAGAATCTAGCAATGTGCCTTTCCTTTAAGCTGTGTAACTGCCTAGTATTGTATCACATCATTCTTGTAAATAAAGTGGTCATTACTGCATTGCAAGATCTAAGGAGACCATAAGTCACAGCAAAGGATAATGAGAAGAGCCACTGAGAAAGAGCAAATAAAGATTGCAACTGTGTGCCCTTCTAAAGGACAAGTAATCAGCTCTTTTTCTGTTGTGAAAAGGGCATGGATAACATGGATAAAGTTAAAATTTTAAGAACCAAAGGAAAATCCTTCTATATATACCTTATTCGCAATGCGCATTTATCCCAAGTGTTTACAACGCAGGGAGCTTTGTAAATCAAAGTTCATGATTTCAATTCCTGAACAAATCAGCTTTCATCAAAAAAAGAAAAATTGCTTCAATTCACAGATTATCTTTACCATCTTGCATGTATGTAAAGGGTTGAATAAGGCAAAAATGAATGATCTTTTTAAAAAATCCCATTACTACCATTGGGCCACCAAAATAAGGCTATGAGGGGCAGATGTGGCTCAAATAGTTGGGCATCTGTCTCCCATATGAAGGGACCTGGGTTCGATCCCCGGGACCTCCCAGTAAAAACAAAGAAAAATATAGAAGGTGCGCAGGCCACCAGGCCCTGCAAGTGGATGCGCCATCAGGCCCCGCAAGCGGGTGCACCATCAGGCCCAGCCTAGCCACCCAGCAAGGTGATGACATAACAGGATAGTTACACAAGGGAGAGCCAGGATGAGATGCACCGAAGAGCCAAGAATTACGGTGGCGCAGGTGGTAAGATGCCTCTCTCCCCCATTGGAAGTTCCCAGGATCGAATCCCGGTGAAGATAGGAGGAGAGGGATGAGAAGAAAGGGCAGGAAACAGACACAGAATTGCCCAGTGAATGGACACAAAAACAGCAAAAATGGGGTAGGGGGGCTAAAAATGGATAAAAGTAAATAAACAAATAAATCTTTTTTACAAAAATAAGGCTATGTAGTACATTTCTTCCTGTGCACCCAAAAGCATTAGATATGTGCATAACTATTTTGATTATTAAGATCATCTAGCATAAATTGAATTGGTATATGTGTAGATAAGTGTATAATAAATCAACAATAATTTGGATTTTTTACAATATCTGAAGTAGGGCTCATCGTGCTATCAAAAGATAGATATTTCCAATTTAAAACAAATTATAACAATTGCTTACTTCATGTTAAACAAGATATGCCTAAATATACCTAAATGTCAATAGAATGATATAATTAAAATCAAAATTTGACCCTCTATTGAACTGAGAACTGATCTAGCTTCAAAAATTTCAGAATGCAACAAGATATATTGTAGTTAGAATAATATATCAGTCCATATTTATCTGGGCAAATATGTAGAGAGCATCAAAGAATTTATACAATTTTCTTTCATTTTACCTCACATTGTGCACTGTTATAGTGCTTTGCAGAATATAAGTGCATTATTTCTTCTGACCCTCACAACAATCTTGTGAAGTGAGCAGGGTTTATCATATTTCCATTTCTATAGATCTTACAATTCAAGCTCCAAGAGATAAAGAATATCATCCAAAGTCAAATTTCTATGACATAACAGAG
>JAQZBX010048438.1:0-20201 GCA_029593785.1 Cabassous unicinctus
AGAAATGATTAAGCTATAGGGACTAATAGAAAAACTTTGAAAGTAAGCAAATTCTGCATTGGGGTGTCAGTTAAGATATTTTAGTTTCAAGCAACAAAAAAATGGAGACTCGTTAACTTAAGCCATAAGGACATTTTTTAGAAGGGTATTGGCTATCTCTCAGAAAAGTTGAAATAACTAGTCCCTGGAAAAGATAGAAATTGGAGTAGCTCTGGAAACAAATTTTTCAGAAACTGTATTGGATAGATAGCCTCTTCACGGTATTGCTTGCTGTTTGTATGGGTCAGCTTTATCATTTTCTGTATCCATTTTACATCATGTTTAAGGTTCATATCACCAAGAGAGATACAGTCTGGCCTAGTTGAGTTAGTTACCAACCCCTTGGTCAAAGGAGGGCAAGGCACCTTCGTTGACAGCTAGATCAAGACTATATTAAATAATTGAAAATTCCTTTCACAGAGGAATTTTAAGGTATGAGAGGAGAATGGATTTTTGCCTAAAAATCACAAGGTATCTATTAATTAAGTATTGTTTTGCATTAGTGATAGCTCAAAACCATAGCCAAAATTTTTTGAGCACTTAATATGTAATAGGCACTCTGATCTCTTTTAATAATATCTTTGAGGAAGTTGTCATTATTATCCTCATTTTACAGATGAGAAAAATTGAGAGGTGCACTTCTGGTGATGGTGGATTAGGCAATTTGGACTAACACTACCACTGAGAACAACTAGAAAAGCTGGATCAAATATAAAAATCATCTGTTTGAAGGTATCAGAGAGCTAACACATCAGTGAAGACTGTGGGGACAAGATCCTGGAGAAGAAGGAAACCTTAAGAGGTGAGCTAGACATTTGAGGCTTTTTTCCCCTAAGGGAATCTGGTATTTCCAATAGAGGTGGCTGAGAGGCTTAGAAGCTGAGAAGACTTTTTGATACACTCATGGGGTTGGGCTAAGGGAGCAACAGTTTGAGTTCAGGGTTCACCAAAGATGGAGGTCACCTGGTAAATCTCCCAGCTTTGGGTTTGGACCCTGAATGGCTACACATTAGGAATAAGGATGAATCAGAAATAAAATAATCTTCTTACAGAATGAAGTCCAGTTTAGAATCATCCTTATCCTTGATTAGATTAAGGACATTCAGGATTATTAATGACTCTAGCCGCCTGTTAAAGCAAAAATAAGTCCTTTCTGGAGGAAGATAATATCATCCTAGACCTCAAATAATTTCTACAGTTTTTACATATAATTTTTCTACAGTTTTTACATATAATGTCTAGCATTCACACAAAAACAACCAGGCATATAAGAGGCTAAGAAATAACAGATCATAGAAACAGACCCACAGGGCATTTAAATAATGTAGTTCTCAGACACTACTTAAAAATAAGCATGCTTAATATGTTTAAAGTAGCAAAATACAAGCTTGAAGATTTTGATAGAGAATTGGAAATCATAAAAACCAACTAGTAAAAAGTGTAGAACTATAAAATACAATAAATGAAATTAAAAACTCATTGGATGTATTTAACAGCAGACTAGATACAGTTGAAGAGTGAAAGAGTTAACTAGAATATAGGTTAAGAGAAACTATGTAATAAAACACAGAAATGAAAGGATGGGAAAAAAAGGAAAATTAGCATAGGAGACATAAGGCACATGTGCAGTTGGAGTTTCAGAAGGAGTGGAAAAAGAGAATGGAACAAACAAAATATTTTAAGAGATAATGGCTGAGGTTTTTCCAAAACTGATGAAAGAAATCAAGCCATAGATTCATGAAGTGCTACAAATCCAAAAAAGATAAGTATAAAGAGAACCACAAGTAAGCATATCATAATAAAACTTCCAAAATCAAAGAAAAAATCTTAAAAGTATCCAGAGGAAAAGAGACACTTTACTTTCAAAGTTGGAACAATAAGATTTAGTGCTGATTCTCAACAGAAACAATAGAGGCTATAAAACAAAGGATCAATATCTTCAAAGTATTGGGGGAAAAAAAAACCCTGCTGACCTAGAATTTTCCTAGAATATTCCTCAAAATTAAGGCAAAATAAAGATTTTTCAGCACATATAAGAACTGAGATAATTTGTCACCAGCAGACCCATACTTAAGAAAATACTTAAAAGTATTCTTTACGTAGAAGGATAACGATGTCAGATGGAAGGCTAGCAACAAGGGTAGGAATGAAAAGTTGTGGAAAGGATAAATGTGCAGATAAATCTAAATTAATATTGACTGTAATACAATTAAGATGATGTATTACAGAATTTAAAATATATATTATGAATAAAAAATACATGATAATAGCATATAACTTGGGACGGGTAAAAAAAAAGTTAAATGGTTTTGAATTACATTGCCAGGAAGAGGTAAACATATAATTTATATTAGTTTGTTACTAGGGGTTATTTAAAAAATATAGTAACATAATGTAATACTTCTGAAATGATAGAAAATAAAATTAAACTTATAAAAATGTTCAGTGAATTGAAAAAAAAAAGACAAGAAAGGAGAGAAAAATAAACATACAAAAGGTGGGTCAAATAGATGATAAATAGTAAAATTGTAAAATGGACAAATAGGCAACAAATATACTAATAATTAAAATCAATTAAATGGAAATTGACTATGTGTTATAATAAAAAGACAAATTTTGACTGGCTGGATAAAAAACAATTCAACTATATGTTTATGAGATGTGTGTATGGTATATGGATGTAGAATGATTGAAAATAAAATGGTGTTAAAAATATACTCTGCAAGCACTAACCAAAAGAAATCTGGTAAAGATATATTAATATTAGGTAAAGTAGAATTTAAGGCAAAAACATCAATAGAGGTAAAGAAGGATATTTCATTATAATAAAAGATTCAATTTATTAGAATTTATAATGATTCTAATTTGTATGCACAATAACATAGACTAAATATACATAAAACAAAACTTTACAGAATTGTTAAACAAAAAAACAGACAAAAACCAAATCCATGGTATTAGAAATCAAGGTGATACTGACTGGAAGGGGGGACTGATAATGTTTGATTTCTTGCTCTGAGTGCTGATTACATGGATGCGTTAAATGTGAAAATTCTTTGACCTTAATTTTTATGGTTTATGTACTTTTCTGTTTGTATGTTATACTTTAACAAAAAAGTTTATTTTAAAAAGTGACAGAACTTAAAGATTATACAATTATAGTGAGATATTTTAATACACAGAAAAAACAAGATTATTGATAGACCAAGCAGATAAAAATTAGCAAAAATATATATAAGTTCTGAAAACACAATAAACTGGAATTATTTAACATATATTGAGGACTATACTCAATAACTGCAGGACACACATTCTTTTCACATGCATATGGAATATAAAAATCGACCTTATCTTGTATCATAAAGCAATTCTCAGCAAGTAGAAGATTGAAATATGAAGCGTATGTTCTCTGACCACAGTGCTGGAAATCAATAATAAAATGATAATTAGACAATTCCTATATATTTAAAAATCAAGAAATCCACTTTGGAAAAAGCAGAAGATTCAAGAAGAAAAGGAAATTTAAAATATTTTTAACTGAATGGTAATGAAAACACAACTTGTCAAAATGTGTTTGAGGCAACTCAAGTAGTCCTTAGAAGATAATTTATTGCTGTCAGGACATGTGTCACAAAAAAAAGTGGGTGAAAATGAATGATTTAAGCATTTATCTCAAGAAGGTAAGAAAAAACCTCTTGCAAATTAAACTCAAAGAAAGTAGAAATAAACAAATAATAAAAATAAAGAAACCAATGAAAGGAAAAGTAAACATAAAATAAGAGAGGATTAACAAAATCAAAATTGAATCTCTAAAAACAGTAATGAAATTGGTAAACACCTGGCTTGACTGATGAAGAAACAGAGAGAAAGCACAACTAATATCAGGTGTGAAAAGAAAGCGTCGCTATAGACCCTAAAGACATTAAGAAGATAATAAAAGGATATTAACTGTCAATACAGTTAAAAATAAGTTGATATGGATAAATTTCTAAAAAAATATAATTTTCCAAAATTGCTACAAGAAGAAATAGAAAACTTAGAAAGTACTGGAGCTCTTAATGAAACTGAATATGTCATTATAAAACCTCCCAACAAAGAAAACTTCAAGACCAAATGGCTTATCAAATGCATAACAAGGAAATAATGCCTATCTTAAACTCAGAATAGAAAAAGTATTAAAAATTTACAATTCATTCTATGAGGTCAGCATAGCTTTGATAGCAAAACCTGACTTTACAAGAAAGGGAAATTATAGGCCAAATTTTACACAGAAACATAGGTGCAGAAATCCTAAAAAAAGAAATTAGCAAAACTCTATCAAGAAATAAAGAAGATAATTGTGTATATTCCAGGAATATAAGGTTGGCTTAATATTTGAAAATCAATCAGTGTAATTCATACATTAACAGAATAAAGGAGAAAAAAAATCACAACTATGTGGTAATGACATTAGTTGCAGAAAAAGTATTTGATGAAATCCATTATGATTAAAAAGTCTTAGTGAATTAGGAAATCATAGGAACATTGTTAATCTGATAAATAGTATTGCAAAAACACTACAGCAGATACCATACTTATGGAAATATTTTGAAACATTTTTCTTTGAGGTAGGGAATGAGAAAAGAATGCCTATTCTTATCACTTTTCTTGAATATTTGACTAAGAGTCCTAGCCAGTGCAATAGGTAAGCCAAAGAAATACATGGTATAAAGAGTGGGAAGTAAAAAATGATGCCTTCATTATTTGCAGGTGTTATGATTTAGTATACAGAAAATTTAAAAGAAACTATAGATATATTTTAGAATAAATGAAGATTTTTAGCAAGATTTCTTGGTACCAAGTTAATATACAGGAATCAGTTTTATTTCTATATAGCATCAAAACTGGAACTATAAATTTAAAATATTATATGATTTGCATCAAATAACTAGAAATAAATCTAAAGAAAAATGGGCAAGGCCTCTGCACTGAAAACTGTGAAACAATATTTCAATTTAAAGAAGAATTAAATAAATGAAAGGATAGATCACATTGATAGAAGATTCAAGTTATTGAAATGTTAATTCTCCCCAAATTGATCTATAGATCCAGTGCAATTCCAAGGAAAATTACAGCAATTTTCTTAAAAAATAAAAGAATTGACAGGCTAATTCCAAAATTTATATGGAAACACACAGACCCTAGAAAAGCCAAGAAAATCTTTTAGAAGAAGAGCAAGGTTGAAGAAATTAGTTTACCAGACATTAAGAATTATTATAATTGTACCATAATTAAGACATTGAGGTAATTGTGCAAAAATATACAAATAGACCAATGGAACAGAATAGAGAATCCAGAAATAAAGTGGCAAATATATGGACACTTGAATTTATAACAGAAGAGCACTGCAGAGCAGTGGGGACAAAGGTGGTCTTTTCAAGAAATGGAACAGGGTCAACTGGATATTGTGATGGAAAAAAAAATTATGCTTTACTCCTACCTTACACTATACCCAAATGTCAATTCCAGATATAAATGTGAAATTAAAATGAAACCTCTAGAATATAATTTATTTTTTAAAAAAGATTTATTTATTTATTTATCCCCCCCTTGCTGCTTGTGTTTGCCGTGTCCATTCGCTGTGTGTTTTCTCCGTGTCTGCTTATCTCCCCCTTGCCATGAGGTCCCACTGCATCAGCCCACCGCGCTGCGCGGGCTGGCCTGCCCTCACAAGGAGGCCCTGGGAAGCGAACCCGGGGCCTCCCATATGGTAAACGGGAGCCCCATCGATTGAGCCACACCCGCCTCCCTAGAATATAATTTAGAAAATTATCTTCATGACTTTGGGGAAGGGAAAGAATTTTAAATAGAAGATAAAGAGCTGTAAACATAAAGGAAATGATTGGTGAGTTGTATTACATTGAAAAGAACTTCTGTTCATCACAATATATCATTTAGAGAGTACAAAGCAAGTCAAGCATAAAAAATATTTGAAAATTCGGGTAAAATCATAACATTACTGGAAAGATGTTCATAGTATCTTTTAAATGTAGATGTAATATGCATTATAGCAGATATTTTCTTTACTGAGCAATTTCTTATATTCTTTAGTATAGTTGCTCAAATGGAATCTTCTAAAGTTTTATGCCTCTAAAGGAGCTAATTTATTTAGAAAAGTAACAATATTTTTAGTCCAAAGGGACTGAACATTTTTCCGTCAAATTATTACACTCGTTAAAATGATCTGTATATGTCTGTTTCCCCACTAGACTCTGGGCCAATTAAAATACATACTCTGCCTTATTTAATACATAGTTTGAACTCATTGTTCAGTGGGTAAATGAATAAATTAATACTACTAATTTAGCCTGGCATTGATACCACTAGTGGCAAGCTGTAAACACACAATTATTACAGTGCAACAAAAGAGAAATTCAGGGCTGTTTCTGGTTAGCCAAACTCAATTTACTCACATATTGAAAACTTTTCATATAGAAAACTTTTTTACAGAAACTAGTGGAGAATTTACACAATTTCCCCCTGAGAATTATGTGATGGTAAATGAAGAATAGGGGTGAGTGTTGTGCTAGGACTCGGTCCTTCCTTTTTCATGAGTTAGTTATTTTCATAACTTCATTTGTAAAATTAAGAGGCTGGGCTAGATTATCTCTATGGCTCTTTCCCACTTTTAATATGCTATTAAAATATAAAACTTTTAAGAAAAGTTTGAACACCACATGTCCAATTTTTGCTAATTATTGTAAGCTTCTCTGTTCTGTTTCTGATTTTAAAATTGTATCTGCTACAAAGATACATTTAGAATCAATATTTAATGTCATTTAAAGGTATATGAATCTCAGAGAAAATCGATTACACTCTGAGCAATAGAATATTTACTACATTCTTGGCTGGTTTTATTGGATTCAGATAAATAGCATAGGTTTTGGAAACAGGCAAAGCTGGTTTGGAATATTTGTTCTGCCACCTATTAGTGCAGCCTTTAATATGTTATTTACTCCAAGGGATTGTAAAATGAGGGCAATAATATCTACCTTATAGGCTTTTGAGAGTTAGCTGAGAGAACCTATATGAAGTGTTCAATACAGTGAACAGTCATAGTGTTTACATTATAGGTTATTTTCCCTCCTATTTTCTCTTCAGCATTGCTTCAGGATGCTCTTTACCTGAGACTATATTAAGACAAGAAAGAGAATTAGTTAGAAATGACACACTATTCAGTGTTCAACAATTGACTGAAGTTGATTTAGGCATAAATACATACAATAATATGGTAGACATAACTATCCTGTGTTTCTGGTGTTAATCTCTAATTTTTCCTCATCAAATTATGGTGAAATGCTCAGACAGGTTTGGCTGAAGGAAATACCTTTGTAATGGTCTCAGATCATCATCTTTCATTTTCTGGCTCTTCATTGTACACAAATAATATCGTCTGTTTCATTCAAATCTACTTCCCACTCATTACATTACAGAATTATGATTCAGTAGGTCTAAGATGTGGTTCTAGGAGTGAAGGAATAAGTGTTTTTTTAGGACTTTATGATCTTTATTTTACTCATTGATTGATTTAGGCCAAGAGTCAACAAACTATAGCCCATGGGCCAAATATCAAATATGCCCTGCCAACTGTTTTGTATGAGTGGCTTTTACATTTTTAAGTAGTTAAAATATCAAAAGAGGAATAATATTTTATGACATGTGAAAATTATGTGGAGTGCAAATTACGGTGTTCATAAATAAAGTTCTGTTGGAACACAGCCGTATGCTTTTGTTTATGTGTTGTCAATGACTGTTTTGTGTCTTAATGGCAGAGTAGTTATAAGAGAGACTACATGTTGTACTCTGCTGTGTGCAATACCAAGTGCAGTGATCCAGTTATAATTTGACAACATTTTAAGTGCCATGCATATCACTGTATTGTGATTTTATTTTAATTTATTTTAATTACCAGTGCATCCCCATCATGTCAAAAAAAGAAAAGCAGAGAAAAGTGATTCTCAAAGTTATGCTTTTAAGGCACAGTGGAGTGTGGATTATTTTGTTATTGAATTAGATAACAAAGCTTTGTGTTAAAATTGTATTCATACTATAGTCGTGTGAAAAGAGTAAAATATATATTGATATCACCAGATTAAGCAGCCATCACAATATTCCCAAATAGGGAAAATTAGAAGATTAAAAATGGCATTTCTCATTACAGCAGAATTTCTTTCAAATGTAAACAATGAAAATGAATCTGTAATCAAAATAAGTTTCTGTATGGCTCATTTGTTAGCCAAGCAAGGAAATCGATTTACTATGGTAAGTTAAAATTATATTTGATTGTAGCAGCTAAAAAAAATGAGTCCAGAGAAAATAAAATTTTGATGGAACAGTTGTTCTCCAAGTTGAGGACATTGGAAACATCTACAGCCAATTAAAAAACAAGGCAAATGATTTTGAGTGAATTTCCTTTACTCATGCTGAGTTGACTGAATCTGCTCAGATATGTTAAAACTGATAATGGTAAAACTATGTAACCAAGAAAAAGGCTTGGTGGTACAAATTTACAAAGCTTGTGAAAATATAAGATGTTTAAAGCCTCTGGTTATTCATTGTGTTATTTATCAGAAGGTACTTTGTGGAAAATATTTGAATCACCATGTTTTATTGAATCAGTAGTGTCAGTAGTAAACTTCATTTCCTCTTGTGGACTTACCCATCATCAGTTCTGTGAATTTTTTGTAGAGATAGAAACTGAATATCCTGACTTGCCCTATCATAAAAAAGTTTGCTGGCTAAGCAGTGTAAGTTTTATTGTGATTTTTTTGAGTTCAGGGCTGACACTGAACTTTTTCTGAATGAGAAAAACTACCCTTAACCACTGTTATTGGACACGGAATGGCTTTGGAAATTTGCTTTTGCTGCAGAATTGATAATGTTTCTGAGTCCAACTTAAAATTCCAAGACAAAACTGTGCTTATATGTGGAAGTTGTCATTTCAATGATAGTTAATTGTTTAAATCACAAATAATTTCACAAATAATTTATATACTTCCTATGTTATCAAAAGTTAAAACAAGTGGTAAGCTTTCCATTCCCACACAAATTTGCTTGTAGGAACTATGGTTCCTACAGCATTTTTCAGACTTTGATACAAATGCAAAGGAAATTTCCGTATTTCAAAATTCATTTAAATATGCAATTTAAAAGCTTCTATACAACCGTAATCTGCAATGTAATGATATGAGAAAAGGCAAATATTATGAGATGACTATAATACAGTTCTGTGTATTTTAAGTGATGAACATACTCAAAGTCATATGTTCATTGATTGATAACAGTATTTAGAAGTACCTATTTGCATGAAAAGACATTTTTTGTGATGAAATACATAAAATTGTATTGTAGATCAGCATTAACAGGTGATTTTTTGTATTTGATTTGGATGATTAGAGCACTAACTTGGAATCCCAATTAAGTGAAATGTTACCTCTCCAAAAAGAATCCCATTCTTCTCATTAGTAGACCTTATTAGAAAAAATTTCATTGAATTATTTACATTTGTCAATACAATTTTTGTGAAAATTTGTTTTCTCTCGTTGTATCAGTACCTACATATTATCCTCAATTTTGTCTTTTTTGCCCACAAAGCCTAAAATATTTACTATCTGGCTCTTTATAGAAAACATTTCTTGACCTCTGATTTAAGCCAATAAACAAATACTAGAGACTAATCTGAAACCTGTACATTGTATTCATTTTCCTTGAATAATCAAGAGGAATTTGTTTCTCTTTGGCTTGAAATATCCAGTTTACTATTGCCTTGCTTTGGCCAAAAGAATTTTTTTTTTTGAGGAAACTTTGAATGAATAAAAAAATTTTTTTTTAACAACTTCCAAATGTACTTATATGTGGTTGATCACAGCATTATCACATACTTTTCCATATTCTTTGCAAATGTGGACCAGCCAGAAACACCTGTAAATTGTGGACAAAATTAAAACAATTACTTTTTATCATCAGCTCTGAATGTTAGAGCTCCTTTCTGTCAATGAACTTTTATCCTAGCAGTGTGAGAATTAACTCTAATAGAGATTAAGCTAGCAGGAGTAGAAGAGGTTTGGAGAGGTAGTATAAATGCTTCCTCCTCCCTTATGTACAGCCTCAGTTTGCCCTTAATTACTTCGAATAGTCTAGCAATGGACTATATTGCTAGGAAAAAACCTCATCTATACTTAATATTCTAAACTTTTGACTCTGATTTTAGAAATTACCAGGGGCCTTGTTCATAAATATGTAATATTCATTCCATAAGTGGAAGATCAGGCTCAAATATATCTCCAGGATTTTAATATTAAAATGTTTAAGCCCATCATTGAGATGATCATAGGCTAAAGAACTGCATTGAGTACTTGCAGAGCTTTGCCAGAATTCAGCATTAGCTTTTGGCCAGGCTCCAGGAGCCAGTAATGAACCTTGGCCATCTGGTCTGCTTCCGTACCTTCAGTTCTTGCCAAACAATGAGGCAACAATTAGGAGAATTTTGATTAATGATAGGTTTAACAATGGGAGATAGGTTAGGCTTTCAGGTAGCTGAATGTGACAAAATGAGTAGGGCTCAACTTAAGCAAGCTTCTGACTACCATAAGTTTAGAGTGAACATGGCATAAGGAGGAAAGTTTGGGAAAGGACTGAAATGTATAGAGCAGCAGGTACTGTGCTAGGTGCTTTTATGTGTCTTTTTTTAATATTATAGCAACATGTCTGAAAGGAAGTTACTACCATGCTCATTTTATAGTGGAACTCAGAGATAAAACAATTCACAATATTAAGTAGTAGATTAAAAGCCTTCATCTTTCTTTATACTCTTATGATAGAGTTGGCTCAGGTAGAGACTATAGAAAAAGAGGAAAAGACTAGGAATAAAATAACTGTTTGGGACACTTCTGACTTCAGCCTCATCATATTGTGTTTTATAGAGAAGCCCAATTGTGTTCAGTTGGAACCTCTTTTCTGGGATTGGGACTGCAGAAATATCCTGATCTCTCTTTTGGTTGCTAAAAGAAGCTCTCTTGACTACCTCAGCAGAAATGTGCAAGGAGATGTAGCAAAGGCAGTGCTGAAAGGGACATTTATAGCTTTAAATGCTTACATTAAAAAAGAAGAAAGATCTCAAATCAGAGACCTAACCTCATAACTGGAGGATCTAGGAAAAGAAGAACAAACTAAACCCAAAGCATGCAGAAGGAAGGAAATGACAAAGATAAAAGTGGAGGTAAATGAAATAGAGAATAAAAAATAATAGAATCAATTAAACAAAAAGTTGTATCTTTGAAAGATCAGTAAAACTGGCAAACCTTTACTAGACTGACAAAAAAAAAAAAAAAGAGAAGATGCAAATAACTAAAATCAGAAATGAAATGGGGGAATTACCACTGACCCCACAGAAATAAAAAGATTATAAAAGGATGCTATGAATAAGGATGTATTAGTTAGGGTTCTTTAGGGAGACAGAACTGACAGGAAATATATATATACACACACATATATATAGTAAATATTATGAGATTTAAAAAAAAAAAAAAAAAAAAAAAGGATTGGCTTATGTGACCGTTGGGATGGGCAAGTCCAAATTCCATAGGGTGGACTGCAACAGGAACTCTGATGAAGGTTTTTGATGAATTCTCCCGCAGTAGTTGGCTGGCTGAAGTAGAGATGGACGTTCTCCCTTATGAATGCTAAAATCATCACTTCTGTTTTTAAGGCCTTCCACTTCTCATCCAGTCAGTTGAAGGCAGTTAGCCTTCTTTGCAGAAATGGAAAAGCCAATCATTAAATTTAGATGGAAGTTTAAGGAGTGCTGAATAACCAAAAGCATCTTGAAAAGAAAAATGAAGTTGGAGGGCTCACATTTACTGATTTTATAACTTATTGCCAAGCTACAGTAATCAAAAGAGCATGGTAGTGGCACAAGGACAGATGTGTAGCTTAATGAAATTGAATTGGAAGTTTAGAAATAAACCTAGGGGGAGCAGATGTGGCTCAAGCAGTTGAGCATCCACCTCCCACATGGGAGGTCCTGGGTTCAGTTCCCAGTACCTCCTAAAGAAAACAAATGAGCAAAAACAACAAGACAACGAGCACATAGTGAACAGACAACAAGCAAAATAAACAAATGAGCAGGGAGCGAATGTGGGTTAAGCAGTTGAGTGCCTGCCTCCCACACAGGAGATCCCGGGTTTGGTTCCCATTGCCTCCTAAAGAAAAAAAGAAGTGAGCAGACAACAAACAAAAGCAACAAGCAAAAAAACCCAACAATGAGCAAATAGACGAGGGAGCCATCTTGGCAGGGGGATGAAATAAACCGAATTGATTTTTTGACAGACACCGTATTCAATTGGGGAAAGAATAATCTTTTCAACAAATGGTGTTGGGAAAACTATATAAACACATATATATCAGCACTATTCACAATTGCCAAAAGATGAAAGAAACCCAAATATACATGAACTAGTGAATGGGTAAACAAAACATGCACTCTCTTTTTCTCTTTCTCTCTTTCTATAGTGGAATATTATTCACTCATAAAAAGGAATGAAGTTTTGATATTGAGACAACATGGCTGAACCTTTTGAAGACATGATGTTGAGTGAAATAAATGAGACACAAAAGGAAAAATATTATATGTTCTCACTATATGAAATAATGAGAATAAGCAAATTTATAACCATAAACTAGAATACAGGTTACCAGGGCTGGGGAATAGATAGGGAGTGAGGAGTTAATCCTTAACTGATACAGAGTTTCTTTTTGGGGTAATGGAAAATTTTGATAATGGGTGGTGATGATGGTAGCACAACATTGCAAATATACTTAATTCTTCTGAACTATGTATCTAAATGTGGTAAAAAGGGTAAATTTTAGGTTGTACCTATGTTATCAGAATAAAATTTTAAAAAGTCATACAACTATACAATGCAAACAGTGAACCCTCATTTAAATTATGGATTCTAGTTAATAGTATAATTATAATAATATTGTTTCACCATTTGTGACAAAGATACTACATGAATGCAAAATGTTAATAATAGTGAGAAGGGATATATGGGAACTCTGTCTTTTCTACAAAATGATTTTTTTGGTAGATCTACAGCTTCTCTCATAAAAAATAATTAAAAAAAAAGAGAAATACACAAAGGCACTTCTGTGAGTAGAGGGTTGGAGAGATATTTTAAAAAAGAAAAAATTTAGTTTATTTAGATAATTTTGTAATGTGCTTTATGGTAGAGAAGGCTTTATCGGTCTCCATTGATCTGAGAATAACCAATAAGAAAGAAGTATTAATAGAATGTGTAGAAATTGTGAAGTAATCTCAAGATCTATACCAGTCAGATTTTTTTAAACAAATAAATTTTTGATACATATTAATAAAGCATAAAAGCTATACAAAGTGTATAATCAATAGCATTTGATAAAATTACATATTTGTGTGTTCATCACTTCAATCATTATTAGAGCATTTTCATTATTTCAATAATAATAATAAACAAAAAACAGACAAACAAGAAAATTCATTACCTCTCAATCTGTTTCCCCTGCTGTACATAGCTGGCTATTCTTGCACAATTATTTATTTGTTTATTAAGCAGTTTTATTGAGATATATTCACATACTATATGATCTATCCAAAGTGTATATAATCAATGGCTTTTAGTATAATCACAATGTTGTTCATTCATCATCTCAAAAATTTTAGAACAATTTCATTACTCCAAAAAGAAAGACTCCACACCCCTTAGCAGCCCTTCCTCAGCCCCACATAACCACTAATCTAATTTCATCTTTATAAATTGATTTATATTTACATTTTATATAAATGGACTCATACAATATGTAGTACTCTGTGTCTGGTCTCTTTCACTTAGTATAATGTTTGTTTTTAGTATAATGTTTTTTGTAGTATTAACCTACATTTGTTCAGCTTCAAAGAAAAATGGTCTTACATATACAATTTTACACATATTCATATTTCACATAATATGCTTATATTTCACATAATATATTTAGTTCATAATAGGGAAGTCATGCAGTATTTGTCCTTTTGTGTCTGACTTGCTTCACTCAACATAATGTCCTCCAGGTTGATCCATGTTGTCACATTTCACTTCATTTCTTCTTACCTCTGCATAATATTCCATCATGTGTATACTCCACAGTTTGTTTATCCATTCATTGGTTGATGTTCTGGGTTGTTTCCAACTTTTGGCTATCGTGAATAATGCTGCTATGAATACTGGTGTGCAGATGTCTATTTGTGTCACTGCTCTCAGTACTTCTGGGTACTACCTAGCAATTATACCAGTCAGATTTTGACTGGAATAATGTCTGTTTTTGGATTATAAAGTCTAAAAATATAACAAGAAATTGGCCAAAGGAAAGCCTGAAAAATTGTCAATACCCTGTAAAACAAAAAAACACTAATGATTCATTAATTCAGTGATCTAGTCATCATACTTTTAATCCACTGTACAACATCTTTGCTAAGCACTGGCGAGACAAAGATGGACAGGACATGGACTTGGTATTTAATCTTAGTCTCAGTTTTCTTCTCCATAAATTCAGTTTATAATACTTACCTGAAAGGATATTTTTTGGGAGCGAAGTTTAAATAAGAAATATATTTATTTACATTTTTAGAACTGCTTGGCCACATAGTAGGGGCTCAATTAATGTCCCAGTCTAATAGAGAGACTGGGAAGTAAACATTGATTCTATTATAATTGAGGTATATATACGTACTATGGGGAAAACACCCCAAAGGAAATGATGTTGAGTCCTTCAAGAAGAATGAACAGAATTGGGAAATTTTGTTTTGTGGAAGTCAAATTTTGAACAGTCTATTTTCTATACAAACATCCTTGAAAAGATAGTCCCAAACAATGAAAAGTCAGTGTCTCTGCTCACAAGACATGCAGAAACATGAAAGACCCATGGAGAATTGTCTCCCAACCTAGATTTTCATTAGCATTATTGTTATATTAAAGGATGAAAAGGCAAGTTTAGATTTCATCTTATCTGTCTCTATCAAGTGTGATTTGCAACTAAAATATTAGAAACTTTATATAAAAGTCTTCAGAAGGGAATACACTCTGAAAGCAACATTTACATAAATTCTTGAATGTTGAAATCACAGACCAAACCTTTGATTGTACTTACTTGTTGATATGGAACGGTAGCTCATAATAAGTCATGTGTTTTACATATAAAGTAATTAGGCTGACATCAATGCCTGTGGATTAGAGATCATTCAAAAACACAAGGTAAACATATTGTATGATCATTTGAAATTTAACATGTGTTTTTAAATTTCAAGAACAAGCTTATTTAAAGATTTTAATTTATTTTATCAAATTCCTTAATGAAAAATACCAGCTACCACAATGATGTTCTTTTGAGGTTCTGTTAAATATAGATACACTCTAGGGATTGGTAAGCAACTTGAATAGTATTGCAAACAAACAAACAGTGAAAAAACTGGACACCCAAAACCAATGGAAATAAACCACCACAAAAATTGCTATCTGTATCTTTAAATTCTTAAGTTTGTTTTGGAATTTATTTGACAAAGTTAGGTTGGTTTTAAAATTTAGCTCAGTGACTCAGTTGCAGCTGTTCCAGATAATTGGTCATGAGCTTTTTATACTATCTGGCTTAATCTAAGAGAGAACAGCTTCCTGCCGTTTTTTCTTCTCTGTGATCAAGAATCTGAAATATACATATATTAAGGGATTATCTCAATTATTCATATTTACTAACAATCTAGTATATGCTTTACAAAGACCTCATGCACTTTTTATTTTTGAAACTTTTGGTCTGGATAGATTAAAAATACTAAGAATTCCTAATGATAGTGCATTTTAAAATATAATACCTATACTCATATCAATTTAGAAAATTCAGGCATATATAAGAAGAGATATTTAGAGATAACTACTTTAACATTTTGGTATATAGCCCAATCATTATGCTTTGATACCTGATGTATTGTTTTTGGAGTGGTTAAAATTATTAATCTGTTATAAGTATGGTGGAAGTCAAGAGATACATAAACAAATGATCACTCCTGATCCATTGAGAGACTTTTCTCTTATAAAAAATGCTTCCTTTCTCACACAGCAACAGCCATACAACAGCAACAAAACAAAAAGGTATGCTCCTACTATATCTTGAGTAAATAAATCATAAATATTTGCTTCTTGACAACCATAAAAATGAATTAGCTCTTACATGCCTAGATTACTTATGATCTTCATTTAGGCAAATGTTTTTTTCTGGCCTCTGTTTTTATGGCCTCAAATCACACACTGCAGTGTTTAAGTCTGTTACATACTCCTTGTCCTAATTATCCCATTTAGGGGAGGAACATATTTTTGTAACACATGCACTCAAATCAAACAATCTCTCCCATCAACTCTTGTCTTAAAATATGTTTTTCAAAGTATGGTTTTAGGGGAAAATTAACTGAATTTTGATAAACACATATCAGGGTGCGTAGTGGAGGATGGAGGACAAGGAAATCTTGGTTCTGATTTTGAACGCTTGTTTAGTTTTTTAGCAAATCTTTTGACCCTATAGAATTGTATTACATATAATTATTTAACTCTTTAAAAGAGTCAGGTTGATAAGACTGAAATGTAGAGTTTTAGTAAGGATGAAGAAAGGTCAAGAGTAGGTCTACTATACTATTAATACTGGTGCTGTAGTCTTATAGAGTGTCAGGAAGCAAGGGCGCTCTCTTTCCCAACACTTTCTGGGGTACTTCTGAACTTTTATCATTCTCTTTAAACTTTTAACCTCTTTCTAATGTTCTTCTCTTTCAACTGGTGACCTGACTTCCTACTTTATTGGGAAGATAGTCCATAATGTATGGACTCTAAATTGTTATACCTTCCACTTAGCGCATGCTTGTATATATTTTTCTATATGTTTTGTACTGAACATTTTTTGGTTATTTCTCCTAGGTTATATTCCTGTTCTTCCTATCTAAGAGAACCCTAAATTTCCTAGTCATACAGTTGGTAATTACTCTATCCCCAGCACCAGGAGTGGATTCTCCAGGGACATAAGCCAATTAATGCTTTTATTCCCCTTGTTAGAGTGATTTATTTGTTCAGGATGGGCAAATGTCCTAAACTGGTCCATTCAGAGTGCTGAGATATAGGGTTTCCTCTGGCGGGCTTGTGGAACTTTTGTAAACAATCACTAGGGAAAGCCTGGAATTGTGAAGATCACCATGTGAGCCCAAGGGTGGGGGTAAAACCCAAAAGATAGATCCCGGTGCCATTGTTTGAAAACTTGGAACAAATCTCACAATCCCCCACTCCCCTGCCCCGCAATCTATCCTGGATTCATCAGTTTGTATGCCAGTAAATTTCCTTTTTTGCTTAAGCCAGTTTGGGATGGGTTTTTAGGAACTTGTAAACAAAGAACTATAAATGTATACCTCTTAGTGTTTCCAAAGGGGCATTGTTCCCATTCCGAGGCTAGCCGCTTAACCTTTGCTCTTGAACCTTTTTAATATCTTGTTTTATATCTTTTCCTATATCTTTGTTCTATGTCTTGTAATTCTTTTTTTTTTTTAAAGATTTATTTTATTATTTCTCCCCCTGCCGCCCCTCGTTGTTTTGCACTCACTGTCTGCTCTCTGTGTGTTCTTCTGTGTCTGCTTGTCTTGTCTTTAGGCGGCACTGGGAACTGATCCTGGGACCTTCCGGAGTGGAGAGAGGTGCTGAATTTCTTGCACCATCTCAGCTCCCTGGCCTGCCGCGTCTCCTGTTGTCTCTCTTCTGTGTCTTTTTGTGGCATGCATCAGTACTTCATTTCTTTTTTTTATTGTGGTAAAATGCACATAACAAAATTTACCATTTTAAGTGCCAATTCAGTGGCATTTGGTACAGTCACATGTTGTTTCTGCAGTGTTTAAGTCTGGATGGTTTGTTCATAGATATGGAAAAGGTGGATGTTAGTAAATGTTAAAAGTTCCTGACCTTCAGAACAAAGAGAAAGAAAATAAAGACAAAAGTAGGTTGCAGATAGTTCTTGACTTCAAATCCCCCAGGTCTTCAGATACATTTCTAAGTTACCTAATCTTATTTTAAAGCTTACTTCAGCCTTTTCACCTGACTGCCGCTATCCCTATAAGATATGGGAGAAAGTCCAAGAAACCTGGGACAGTTCAGTGAGATTTGAGCACAAAACAGGTCATGATTTTTTATTCTGAGGCAAGTTCCTACTGTTAATGGTCATCCATATTTTTTTTTTCTTTTCAAATTGTGGTAACATTATGTTTTATGAGTAGATGACCATGTTATATAAATAATAAATGAAGACAGCATAGGCTTCTATAGAATTTAGTGTTGTAATAAATAAAATGATAAAAGTGTTATATATATAATCCTATTGTGGAAGTGGTTAATATACATGATTACAATAATTTTTATTCTTTCTAGATTGTCAAAATTTTGAATTGGTCTCTTTCTTTGTTCTTAAAAGTGTTGATGTCAGCAGATTTCTGATTGTACTTTTAATCCTCATCACATAGGTACATACTCAAGTTTATGCATATTTCATGACACATAAACTAAAAGGCAAAAGTTCTACATCTGATTTACCATGCTTACATCACATTTTCCAGAAATATGGTTCCTTATCCCCTATCTCTTTGCATTCAGATTCATGAGCCAAAAGAAAGTTTAATAATGGGTTCTGAAGCCTTGGTATCAGAGACTTACAGAGACAAGATAGGAGAAAAATTAAGGTTTAGGAAGGACTAGGCTTATGCTCAATCAGAGAAGGAAAGGGTTGGGACTAGAGAAAGATTCAAAGGGAGAGATCCAGGTAGTCATCTGGGCTTGTGTTTAAACATGGCAAACTTCAAATTTAGGAACTGCAATTAGAAGAAGATGTAATTTTCTGTGCTTAGCAGTTGGATAAGTCAGTTCATTCTTCCTTGCGGTGCAGTGGAGCATCTCAATGGAAAAAGAGACTGAAGATGGTCCCTGCTTACCTTAGTGCTTTACTCCAACCCTCCAAATAGTATATTTAATCATAGCATAATTTCAGGAAGAAATGAGAGCTTGCTCCTCTCCCACCCCATCCCACCAGAAAATCTCTTCTGTCCTTTTTTCACTATTACATGGATAAACAATGGGAGATTTTCATTGTTATTTTGGGTAACCCATTCTGCTACCGATAGGTTATTTTCAATATTTCTTATTTACAGTAATGCAGTGAACATGTTTGTACACTCTTGGATTGTAGAATATTTGCATTATTAACTCCTTTAGAATTTTCTAAATGGATCTTCTGAAATTTATCCTTTAATTATACTCTTTTCATATCATTTTTTTTTTAAAGATTTATTTATTTTATTTATTTATCCCCGCCTTGCTGCTTGTGTTGCTGTGTCCATTCGCTGCGTGTCTTCTCTGTGTCTGCTTATCTCCCCCTTGCTGTGAGGTCTTGCCGCATCAGCCCACGGCACCGCGCGAGCCGGCCTGCCCTCACAAGGAGGCCTCGGGACGCGAACCCGGGCCTCCCATATGGTAAATGGGGGCTCTATCCACTGAGCCACACCCGCTTCCCTCATTTTTTCTATAATACTAATTTAGGATGCCAGTAGCTGGGTGAGTTGGGGGAAAATACACGGATTGTAAGATATTGGCTCTAGCTAGTAGTAATGTTTTGAGGATGATGGTCTTTCATAGTTTGTAACAATTGTTTCACAACAATGCAAGGTAATGTTGCTGTGGTAATGTATGGTAGTCCTGTATGAAGATATGCGTGTTTATTTTGTATGTTCACAACTTTTACTATGCACTTATTGTTTATAGATTTTCATGTATGAATGATAAACTTCAAAAAAAAAGTTAAAAAAAAAAAAGCTTTTATGTCCCACTTAATAAGTCAATTGAATAGGGACAATTTCTAAATTTCAAAATTGCTCTGGATATTTTTAGTGCTATGTAAGTTTTATTATATGAAATAATTATCTAAATTGGCTTCATTTACATGCTGTTAAATTGCTTGTTATTGTGAATAATACTTTGCCAATTAATTTAGTTCATCATCAATTATGATGCTAGGAAATACTATATAGGCCAGTTTTTTTTTTTTTTTTT
>JAQZBX010048439.1:0-20199 GCA_029593785.1 Cabassous unicinctus
AGTAATCAATACAGATCAATGGAACAAAACAGAGAATACAGAAGTAGATGTACACATATATAGTCCACTGATTTTCTACAAAACTGCAAAAGCAATTCAGTGGAGGAAAGAAGACACTTCAGCAAATGATGCTAGAAAAATTGGACATCCATTAGTTTAAAAAAAAAAAAGAAATCTCAGTCCATATCTTTCACCCTATACAAAAATCAACTCAGAATGGACCATAGACCTAAATGTAATACCTAAAACCATAAAACTTCGAGAAGAAAATACAGGAGTAAATCTTTGTGAATTTGGTGTAGGCAAAGGCTTCTTAGATATGACACCAACAAAAGAACTGTGTTACATCTTGATGGTGGTGGTGGTTACATATCTATATGTGTTTGTCAAAACTTGCAGAATTGTACTAAAAATGGTGAATTTAATGTATGAAATTGTAACAATAAAATTTTTAAATGCAAATGTAGCAGTTTGGCATTGTTTATGAATTCCAAAAATAGATACTGAATTGTGTTTGAAAACTGGTCTGCTCCTCTGGGCATATTAGATTGTATTAACTTCAGAGGTTTCACTTTTACTTGATTAAATTATGATTAGGGCTTTGATTGGGCCACATCAGTAGGATGTTGAGTCCTTGCTCCCTTGTTGGGCAGGGACTCACAGAGAAAACTCACAGCACAGGAGTTAGCTGGAGTTTTTTGCTGTTGGAACCCCAGGAAATAAACAAACAAGATAAGAACACACAGGAATAGAGATGGTTCCATAGACACGGCAGAGGCCCCAGGAAGAGAGAGAGCATTATAGTCTACAGCTGACCTTGTGGAGAGAACAGAGCAGTGGAGTCCAGAAAGGAGCAAGCCCCTGGAGAGAGACAAGCCTTATCCCAACCTACAGCTGATATTGGAAGAAGCTGGGACCACAGAGACTTAAAAGGAAGAGGGAGGCTGAACCCTTGCAGATGTCAGCAACCATCTTGCTCCAACACATGGCAACAGACTTTGGTGAAGGAAGTAACTTATGCTTTATGGCCTTGTGACTGTAAGCTTCTACCCTAAATAAATACCATTTATAAAAGCCAACAGATTTCTGGTATTTTGCATCAGCACCCTTTTGACTGACTAATACAGGAAAAAAAAAAATTCTGACATGTAAACACAGGAGCTGTGAAAATGCAAACATTATTAGGAACTGATAATCCTGTAGGTGATAAATGGAGTGGCATTGGCTAGGTTTGGTGGCAGAGACACCCAAGGAGAGCTTGAAAAAGGTGAAAGACATGAAATCAGCAAGGATTTAAAATTCAAAGTAGGATCTGGGGAAGATACTCTGAACAAACCTCTGGTTGTGAGAAACAGGGAAAAGAGAGGCACAGAAATGAAATGGTAAACTGTGGAGCTGCCACACCTCGGTCTCAACTACTCACCCAACAGCCATTGCAGAAGGGGACAGCCTGGTGGGTGGTGATGGTGGAGAAGGACTGACAGCAGAACTAGGGCAAGAAGCCCAATGAAGGGTCTCTGTTACTAAGCTGAACATGCTATTATTATGTTGGGATGATGGAAAGAACACTGAACCAGGAATTGGGTATCTGGGCTCCAGTGAAGGCTCAGCCACTAATGAGCTGCGTGACCTGTGGAAACCCAACGAGCCTCATGCCACATCTGTAATGAGGGTTTGGAATAATGGGAGCTCAAGTCCCTTCTCTTCTAACAATCATTTAGTTATACCAACCATACCCTCACATGAGCCCCTGGAATATACATTTCACAACCCTTTACAGTTTCTAAAGCACTCAGCACCAGCTTCCTTCACCTGTCAAGGCACTATGGCGTGTGTGATGTTATTCCCCTTTTACAGATAAGGAAATGCACTTCACAGAGGTTAAACAATCTTGCTTAATGTTACCTGGAGCCCAATGCCCTCTTGGCCATCTCACAGCAAGGGGCGGAGCAGTTGATCCATTTTCCAAGAACAGGAGTGACAGGGATGACCCACTGGGGAGAAGTTTTGGTTCCAGAGTCAGACATAATAGCTACAGTGAGGAGAGCCCTGCAGGTGTGCAAACACCTCGTTCTCTGCTTCTCGGCTATTGCTTGTGGAATCCCTACTTCTGGTTCACATGTTTCTGAATGCTCATGATAGCAGATAGGATAGGCTGGATAATGGCCCCCTGAGGATGTTCATACCCCAATCCCTCGAACCTGTGAATATTTACTTTATCCTGGATTATACGGGAGGGCCCAGTGTAATCACAAGGATCCTTATTAGAGCAGGGGTTCTTAACCAGGGGTCCACGGACTCCCAAGGCATCCACGGGAAGATTTTGGGTGTCCGTGAGCTTGAATTGAAAAAAATCAACTTATTATCTTTGTTTTCTCTGACCTCTAACTGAAATCTAGCATTCCCTTCACTCATGAATGTATGCAATTAATTACAGTAGTATTCATTTCATATCACATTACACTTGTTGCATATCTCGAAAAATTGCTTACACTCATTCATACTTCAAAATTACAGTGGCTGTTAGACCTGACATTAGTTGAATGTCATAAAACTATAAAACTATCTGCCGCTACATTCTGAGAAGGGGTCCGTGATTTTCACCTGACTGGCAAAGGGGTCCAGGGAACAAAAAAGATTAAGAACCCCTGTATTAGAGGAATGCAAGGGAATCGGAGATGGAGTAGGAGATACAAAGAAAGCAGAGAATGGAATGATACGAGGAAGCAAAACTTGAGCACATACACACACCCAGACCTCTGTATATGTCTTAATCAATGCAGTCCATCTGTCCTAAAATAAAATGATCATTATTTTGCTCTGTTTAGAAGTATCTTTAACACAAAGAATTATGACAGTATTTACTCCAGAATCCCAAGTAAATTGGGAACAAAGAAACTTAAAATCCTGTTTTGCCTAGGACTGTGCTCAAACAAACAAATTGCTATGGGAAACTATCATTAGTACAAACTCATTTCTGGGGAGAAAACACTGAAATGAAAAAAATACATGATTTAAAATTCGGTTGGAGGTTTTGATAATTATGTCCATGATTTTCTGCCCCAATTTCTAATTTGCTGCCTTTATTTCTAAAAATATACTTGTAATTCTCAGATGCAGATTTTTGATTCAGAAAACCCACTCCTGGTTCTCTGAAAACAAGTATTGGAATATCTTAGGAATTTACAAAAAGAGCATGGGAATAAAGCTTCTTATCTTGGAAGTGTGTTAGAAATTTATTTCCCCCCACCTCTGGTTTTGTGAGTGATATACTGTTCCTTTGCTCTATGTATGGGTTTAGTGATCATTCCAGAATGTGTTAACAGACAGTGACATCATCTGGAAGCAAGAAATGGCTCTCAGGTTACCATATAAATTGACTTAAGCTTCAGCAAGGATTACAGGGCCGAGCTCTGCTAAGTGTGGAGATGCCATTACAGCTAAATCAAAGGTAACTGTGAGGTCTGGCAGGCACCTGTCAACAGGTAAGGGGAGGAGAAGCCCATGAAGGAGTCTTGAGTCAGGATTAAATTCTCCAAGCTTTATTTTTATTGCAGGTTAAAGGGTCAGACAAAAAAGCCATTTCCAATGTCTTTATTTATGGTTCTCAGAGGCCCGCTAGGCAAAGCGTCGAGAGGAAGAAGGATGGCTCAGGTGAGACTCCAGTCCCCCCACCTGGCTGATGACAGACTGAGGGCCTCCTGCTTTGTGGAGGCCTAGCTTTTTATGAATGCACATTAATGTTTTCAGGCACAGCACGAGAGCTCATCCTCCATGCTCCCTCCCGTGCAGGGAGAGATTGTGTTTTCCCTCCCTCCTTACTCCTTTGACACCTGAAAAGACTTGTTTCCATCACCGGGGTTGACCTGTGGACAGGTGAGGAAGTACACGCATCTCTGACTGGCAAGCTGGAGCAGCGGAGATTCCCACACACTTCTCCAATGCTAGAAAGTCATTACAAATATTTTATTCAAGTCTTCCCGTGGCTCACAAATAGGTCTCCTTTTTCTGAGAAGGGTATCTTCCCCCAACCAAATGCAGCACTTAGGGAAAGAGGGGCAGTAGAGAAGGAAGGAGACCCCTGCCCAAGGACCCACCCTTCTCCATCAGGCCACCTCTATACTTCCTACTTGTCCTTTTTTTTTTTTTTTAGGTAAGGGAGTAAAGAGTTTATTAAGAAGCAAGAAAAGAAAAACAGTATACAATCTAAGACATAGATTGAGGGCATGCTATGGGGGACACGCATGCGTGGGGCCCCAGGTTAGGCCTTTTTAAAACCTTTACTCTTCTGCCTTCATTACATTGGAGAGGGGCCCCAGCTGTTTGCTGCTCTTATTTGTTGCCTTATGATCCCCACCTGTTAGCTCTCAGGGGCCCTATAAGGAGGCTTTTTTGGGGTTCTCTGGGGCTTCTTTTTGACCCCTGAACCTACTCATCCTTTAACATTTGAATTGGATGCCTCTCCACCCCCTCCATCTGGTTTCATGGTGTTTTAGTTTCCTTGGCTGCTCAAGCAAATTTCAAACACTGGACTGGATTAAACAATGGGAATTTATTAGCTCAAGGTTTTGAGGCTAAAAGAAAGTCCAAATCTAGGCGTCAATGTTTTCTTCCCAAAGACTGGAGTTCTGGGGCTGCCTGCTGGCCATCCTGTGTCCTGGGCTCCTCTTTCACGTGGCAAGGCACATGGTGGCCTCTTCTGCCCCCTCCCTTCTCTTCTGGATTCCTTTGACTTTAGCTTCTTGTTTCTGTGGATTTCTCTCTCTGTCTGAATTTCATTTTCTTATAAAGGACTCCAGTAAGAGGATTAAGACCCATCCTGACTGAGATGGAGCACACCTTAACTGAAGTAACCTCATCAAAAGGCCCTACTTTCAATGGGTTCACACCTACAGGAATGGATTAACTTTAAATACATGTTTTTCTGGGGTACATACACTTCCATACCACCTCAATGGCCCTGTTGTTTCATCTCCAGGTGACACATTGGGGAAGGAGACAGAATGGCTAAGAGTGAAGGGAATGGGCTGGGGGGTTTAGGTGGAGGGAGAGGGGATGAAAGTCCACTCTGCCCATTGGATACTGTGTGACCTGAGGCAAGTGCCTCTACCTCTCTGAGCTGATTCCTTCTCTGTAAATGATAATGCCTGACTTCAGCCTGGCGCGACTGAAAATGCTTTCCTCCAACTCTGCATGGCTGCTCATTCTCATCCTTCAGAGAAGCCTGCCCAGTGCACCCTGTCCAAAACAACCTTACTTCACCTCCCCCCACTCTGCCCCGAGCCAGAATGGAGGGACCTCATCTCTCTGGTTCCATGGACATGGCCCATAGGAGATCTGGATAAACCTTTGTAAATGAGGCATGCTTAGCCAGCCAGATGGGCTATGTCATCCCAGCAGTCAGTGGGGCACACACTACAGCTGCATAGCCCTCACACAGAACATATTTTATTATGAAAAGAAGAGGTGTCTTACTATTCCATTAATGGCACTACAGAGATAGAGTTGATATAAGAGAATCTGGAATGAACAAGTTTGGCAAAAATATTAGTTCTTCCAGTTTTGAGATTAGGTCTCTGATTTGAGATCTTTCTTCTTTTTAAAATGTATGTTTATAACTAATTTTAATTTTTAAATGTAAAATTATAACTAAAGTTATAAATTTCCCTCTCAGCACTGTCTTTTCTAAATGCCATAAGTTTTAGTATGTTGTGTGTTCATTTTCATTCACCTCAAGATATTTCCTAATTTCCCTTTAGATTTTCTCTTCAACCCACTGGTTTTTTAAGACTATGTTGCTTAATTTCTACTTATTTTAACCTGTGTAGCTCAGTGGTTGAGTGCTGGCTTCCCCCATATGAGGTCCCAGGTTCAATCCCCAGCCCCAGTACCACACATGCACACACACAAAATTCCTCAAAAAAAATTTCCACTTATTTGTGAATTTTCCATTTCTCCCTCTGTTATTGATTTTTAGCTTCATTCTATTGTGGTTGGAGAAGATACATTGTATGATTTCAATGTTTTAAAATTTATTGAGGGGAGGGTTGGGGGAGGGACCAGGTGAACACTGGGGATTGGCAGGTATATGGTTCAAAGTGCAAAATGGGGAACGCTTTTATGGCAATATGACAAGGAAGGGTTACTGGTTTAAAGTGTCGGACGGGGGACATTTGGGACAGGGCACACCTGGGGCAGACTTCTAGGGAGTGTGCAAGTGATCATTTTGTCATAATGTGTTGTATCAGTGGTTGGAGACCCACATATGAGTGGGAAGGAGCTGGACTTCTATACTGGGGAGGACTGATATGTTCTCAAACAGAGGGGCAGGAGACTCTAGAGAGCATGGGTGGTTCCTAATAGGAGAGGACAAACCACTGTGTCAAGACCTCAGTGTTGTTACAAGTAATTATGGATCTTGTCATCCAAGGAGTGAAGCTAGGGGGTCACCGTGGGCCCTGAGGGGAGGGGGAGGGAGAAATAGAATAGATGGAACAGGGGGTATTTAGTGGGCAATGAAAGTGTTCTGCATGATCTTGCAATGATAGACACAGGCCATGTTAAATATCATCAAGATTTATAAAAGTGAACGGTCTAAAATGTAAACCATAATGTAAACCATTGACCATGGTAAGCAGCTATGTTTCACTGTTTGTATATCAGTTGTAACAAATGTACCATCCACATATAAAAAGATATTAATATGGGAAGGGGAAAGGGGGAGGATGTTGGATATAAGAAAGTCCCCTGCATTTCGTATGTGACTTTACTGTGACCTAAAACTTCTCTGAGAGTGTGGTCTATGATGTGAACTGTGGTCCATGCTCGGTGGCAAGGCCCCAGGATGTGTATATCCATTGTGGGTGTTGTGTCACACGGTTGAAAGATGGTGGCGTGGGATGTTGTTGGAGGTGTGGGAGGTGGGGAACATGGGAATCCCTGTAATTTCTGAGTAATATTTAGGTAATCTTAGCACCTTTAAAAATACACACATATATATATAAAATAACATTTATGTAAACAAATGCACATATATGCATATGTATTTATATATATATTTTACAAATATTTGTATGTATTGTGAAAAATTAGATTTTTACCCACAATAAAAAAAAAATAAAATAAAATAAAACTTCTCTGAAAACAAAATGAAAAAAAGTAAGACACTGGGAAAGAAATAGAAGAAAATGTCACTGTACATACAGGACAACAGATATTATAATGATGAAAGGCAAAATGTAAAAAAAAACTTTTAAAAATATTTTTCATTATTTTTTAATACCCCAATTTAAAAATTTTATTTTATTTTTAGTTTTCTTTAAAATTTTATGCATTTTATTTCTTATATTTAAATCTACCATTATTATTTCATTTTCCTATTAATTGTATTTGGCTATTTTATTGGCTTCATTTTTGAAGAAGCTTTAGCTCCACAGAGGGGTTACAACTGGGGCAGGGGAAGATCATCAGTGTGGGGTGTCAGTGATGAGGGATACAAGGGAGGGAGTTCACCTGGACATACACATAAGGCATGTAAATGTGTTCAAATGTTCATGGGGCATTGTCACAGTGGGTGGAGATTCACACAATAACCGAGAATATTGAATTCCCATCCCGGAGAGCTCTGTCACATTCTCTAATGTAGCAGCAACTGCCCCCCAAGTGCAGGGGCAATGACAATGACTGGCAAAGGAGGATGGTCCATTGATGGGCCCCTGATATTGATGACTATGCTTGTGAGCCTTTGCTCTTGAAATTGAAACTTAGCCCAGTGTTGAGGTGTGCCTAAGAGTTGCCTCCTGAGAACCTCTTTGTTGCTCAAATGTGGCCTCTCTCTAAGCCAAACTCAGCATATAAATGCATTACCTTTCCCCCAGTGTGGGACATGACCCCCAGGGATGAGCCTCCCTGGTACCTTGGGATTACTACCAAGCACCAACTAGCAATGCAACTGGAAAAAGACCTCAAATAAAAGGGGGGAAATGTAAAGACAAGTGAGTTTATATGGCTAAGAGACTTCAAAGTGAGTCGGGAGGTCATCCCAGAGATAACACTTATACTCATCTCAGCAGGATCTTAGACTGCCAAAGTGGATACTACCTCAAATAGTGGGGATCCTGAGGGTTCTGGAGACACCCAGTTCCTATGGTCAGGGCAGATAGCTCTGAAGTTTGGTGCCTTGCCAATGGGCCCTACTTTGGAGTTTGTGCTCCTGAGAGTGACAGAGTTAGATTCAGTTATGGCTTCCTTACACATAGCTCATCTGCCCCTTCTATTTAAACCTATACTTGGAGCTGGAGTTGGTAGGTGTTCATCCAGAAAACTGGTGTCTTTGGGTTGTTCATGTGCCAGCTGGGCCCAGAACCTCAGTGGAGTTGCAACACCTACTCTCCAGTTCACTGGACTCACCCAAGACAACTAACAAGGAGGTGAGGATTGACAACCACCATACCAAGGAAACGAGAGAGCCGACAACTGCAAGCAAGAAAGACCCATCCATCGGCTGTATGGGATTGAAACCCCTTCTCAATTAGAGGTGGAGTGGACATCACCATCCCAGAATCTTCAGGATTGGGAGATGAACTCTGGACTAGAGTGGACTTACTGGTATTCTACAATAGACTTGTTGTGATTCTAGCAATGGAAGAAATTACAGCATTGATTTGGAGGCAGTGGCCACTGGAGGCTCTGGAGGCAGGGAGAGGGAAAGAGAGGTATAATGCAGGGGCTTTTTTTGGGACTTGGGAATCATCCTAAATGGCATTGGAATGACAGATATATGCCATTATATATCTCCCCATAGTCTGCAGAATTGCGTGGGAGAGAGTGTAAACTACAATGTGAACTATGGTCCATGCTCAATGACAATGCCCCAGGATGCATTTACCAATTGCAATGAATGTGCCACCACTAATGAAGGATGTTGTTTATGTGGGAGGGTGTATTAGTCAGCCAAAGGGGTGCTAATGTGAAATACCAAAAATGGGTTGGTCTTTATAAAGGGTATTTATTTGGGGTAGAAGTCCACAGATACCAGGCCATAAACCATTAAGTTTCTTCTCACCAAAGTTCATTGCCACGTGTTGGAGCAAGACAGCTGCCGATGTTTGCCAGGGTTCAGGCTTCTTGGGTTCCTCTCTTCCCGGGGCTGCATTTCTCTCCAGGCTTAGCGCTTCTGGTTCCTCCACAAGGTCAGCTGTAGACTATCAGGTGAATGTCTCACTTCTCATCTTCTGGGGCCTTTTTTCCAATATCAAAACTGCTTCTCAAAAATTGCTTCAACTCTGTTTTTGCCTTGCCTTTTATATTCAATTCCCCACCCACCAAAGGGGTGGGGCTCAATGCCCTACTGACATGGCCCAGTCAATGCCCTAATCATAACTTAATCATGCCCAGATTAACAGATCAGTTTGCAAGCATGGTCCAATTATATTTTTGGAATTCATAATTACATCAAACTGCCCAACTGCAACAGAGGGTGTGGGATGTGTGGGAGTGGGGCATATGGGAATCCTTATTTTTTTGTGTAACATTTGTATAATCTAAGTGTCTTTAAAAATAAAAATATTTAAAAAAATAAATAAAATAAAATTTATTGCGATTTATTTTGTGACTTTAGATATGGTCTATCCTGGAGAATTATTCATGTGCACTAGAGAAGAATGCTATTCTGTTGTTGTTGGGTGAAGTGTACTTTATATGTCTGTTAGGCCCAGTTGGTTCAGAGTATTGTTAAAGTCTTCTGTTTCCTTATTAATCTTTGGTTTAATACACCATTATTGAACATGGTGTATTAAAGTTTAAATGTATAAATGTCTATTTCTTCATTCATATTTATCAATATTTTCTTTATATATTTTGGGGCTTTACTGTAAGGTACATATATATTTATAATTGCTATTTCTTGTTAAATTCACTCCTTTATCAGTATATAATGACCATCTCTGTCCCTTGTAACAGTTTTTTACTTAAAGTCTGTTTATTTTATCTCACTTTGTTTAGCTCCTCCACTCTTCTTTGGTTACTACTTGCATGGTATATTTTTTCCATCCTTTCACTTTCAACCTACTTATGTCTTTGAATTTAAGGTGAGTCTCTTGTAAGCAGCATTTAGTTGGGTCATGCTTTTTTATTATCCATTCTGCCAGTCTCTGTCTTTTGACTGGAGAGTTAAATTCATTTACATTTAAAGTAACTACTGATAATGCAGGACTTTCCTTTGCCATTTTGCTATTTAGTCTTTGTAAGTCTTATACCATTTTTGTCCCTCAATTATTTTTTTTTCTTTTATTCTTTCAATTCTTCCATTAATGCCTACTTTTGTATTTATTTGACTTTTGTATTGTATCATATTGAGTCCCTTCTTATTTCTTTCTGGATGTATTTTTCATATATTTTCTTTGTGGTTACCATTGAGTTAAAATCTAACCTCCTAAATATGTAACAATCAATTATTTGATGCCAACTTGACTTCAATAGCACACATGTACACTGTTCCTATTCCCCTTTATCCCCCTATCTATTTTTGTCAAATTATATCTCTATCCCATAGATTTATCATTACTCATTATGCATTTGCATTTTAGCACCTATAAGAAGAAGTGTAGTTACATACCAAAAAATACATTACAATAGTATTGGCATTTATAATTACCCATATGATTACCTTTTTTCTTTATACTGCTTTGAACCACTGTCTATTGTCCTTTCCTTTCAGTCTGAAGGAACTCCCTTTAGCGTTGCTTGTAGGGCAAGTCTATTGGTGATGAATCTCCTCAGCTTTTATTTATCTGAGAATGCATTAATCTTCCCTTCATTTTTGAAAGAATGCCTTGCTGGATATAAAATTTGGGGTTGACAATTATTTTCTCTTAGTACTTTAAATATTTAAACCCACAGCCTTATTGCCTCCATGGTTTCTGATGGGAAATCAGCACTCAATCTAATAGGTGCTCACTCGTACTTAACATGTTGCTTTTCTCTTTCAGAACTCTTTCCTTTTCCTTTTTTTGACCAGTATGTGTCAGAGCTTAATTCTCTTCAAACTTATCATGTTTGGCTTTCTGGGGTTCTTAGGTGTGCATATCCACATTTTTTGCTAAATTTCTGCCCCTTCTCTCTTTCTTCTCCTCCTGGGATATTGTTACACTTGATGATGTCCCAGAGGTCTCTTAGGATATTTTCACTTTTTTAAAATTAATTTTTTTACTTTTAAAGAAGCTCTATATTACATAAATGTTGCATAAAATATGTAGGGGATTTCCATATGCCCTAATTCCTCCCCCTCCCATGCTTTCCCACATCAATAACATCCCTCATTAGTGTGGTACATTCGTTACAATTGATGAACACATATTGGAGCACTGCTACTAACCATGGATTACAGTTTACATTATAGTTTACACTCTGTCCTTCACAATTTTGTAGGTTATGACAAAATATACAATGGCCTGTATTTGTCACTGAGATGCCATACAGAACAATTTTAATGTCCCCAAATGCCCCTATATTACACCTATTCTTCCCTCTCCCATCCCTCAGAACCTCTAGTAACCACTGCCTTTATATCGATGATAAAAGTTCTTCCATTGCTTGAGTAATAATAATAGCAGTAGAATAATTATAAGTGTACTTGAGTCCATTGTTCATTCCCCAATCTTAAGGATTTGGGGATGCCCACTCTGCTTCTAATTGAGAGGGAGTTTAGATCCCATGAGGCAGATGGATGGAACTATCTTGCTTGCAGTTTCAGACACTCTCTGTTCCTTGGGATGGGCATTGTCCATCATCATCTCCTTGTTAGTTGTCTTGGGTGAGGCCAATGAACTGGAGAGTAGGTGTTGCAACTCTGCTGAGATTCAGGGCACAACTGGTACATGGGTGGACCAAAGATTTAAGTCTCTGGGACATATATTTATCAAGTATAGTGCTAATTATAGGTTCAAAAAAAAAGGGGGTAGAAGAGCCATGTGTAGAAGGATATATTCACTTTTTATAATTCTTTTTTCTTTCTGTTCCTCAGACTGAATCATCTCAATTGTTTGTCTTCAATTTCATTGATTCTTATGCCAGCTCCAAACTGCTGTTGAACCTTCCTGTGAATTTTTCATTTCAGTTACTGTGGTCTTCAATTCAAGTAGTTCTGTTTGGTTCCTTTTAAAAATTTCTATTTTTTTATTGAGATTCTCACATTGTTCATTTGTTTTTTCCTGATATCCTTTAGTTCTTTCTCTGTATTTTCCTTCATCTCCTTGAGCATATCAAAGATCTTTTTTTAAAAAAAAGTCTTTGTCCTTGTGTTTACATCTGATATTCTTCATTGATGTTTTCTGCATTTTTATCCTCTTATTTTGGATGGGCCATCATTTCCTGTTTCTTTGTTTGTCTTGTAATCTTTTTTTGTACACAAAATTTAATATTTTAAAATATTAACTCTGGCATTTATTCTGAGATGTTTGTTTCTTGAGTTTGTATCCAACTAGTGACATGAAAGAGTTTTTCTTGAGTGTCAGTAGCTAACATAACCAAGCAAATCCAAACACCTTTCACAATCTTTGCAAATTGGCTTTGCATTGGCTAGTGCTCTCCTTCAGATTTCAGCCCTCCTATCAAGAAGGTCAGGTCAAGGTGAATGCAGAAGTGCAGGGTCCTCCCTGTCTTTTATTGGCCTGTGTCTTGTCCTGGACTTGTGCTTGCTAGTGGCTGTAGCTGTTCCCCTCTTTACAGGGACTTGAATGCTCATTCTACTCCCCAGTAAAGAGAACTTCTCCCTCTCCTTTAAGTTCCACTATGGACTTAAAGCAGGTAAACTTTCTCCCTAGGACACTTGACTCAGTTGTTTGCTTCTCTGCTTTTCCTGTCTCAAGCTGCTTTTGTCTGGGGGGCATATTCTGGGAGGGATCATGCCAGAGAGGAGTTTCCCAAGTCAGTCTTTCCCAAGTGAGTCTTTCCCAGCTGGAAGAAGGCCAAGGACCCACAAAGCAAATATAGGCCAGTCCCAAAATGCTTTGGGGGGGGGGATGAGGAGGGGTCCAGGAAGGATACCAGGAGCTCCTCCCATGGCTTCCGAAAGTTGCACTTTCTTGACATGGCTCCTGCCCAGCAAATGCAGCCCTTCAAATGGCCTCTGCATCTCTGAGGAAGCATGCCTTCTTTAAGTCTCCTCTGCCACCTTTTTCCAGGGTGGACTGGACTAATGACTGTACTCAGAACCAGGGCCTCAATGATCTGAAGTCGCTAATCATAAGCACTGATCAAAGATCAGGCTGTACAACCCTGGATCTTGGGGAACTAGGTCTTATGTCCCACCCTGGCAAGAGCACACTGCACCAGGGGCTGGGTTTGAGTACCTCACTGATGCCAACCATGAGACCAGGAGATGGTCAATAGTTGCCACTGTGCAGAGGATGCAATTCACCTGTATTTACTTTGATTCACCAGCATCTTCCTCCTGCTCTTCCCTGGATCCTGCAGAGTGTTTTACTGGACTCCAGACTTTTGAAATAATTGATTCAGACAGTTCCTGCCTGTTTGATAGTTGTTCTGGTGGAAGGATTGATTCCTGGAGCTTTCTACTTCACCATCTTACCACAATCCTCTAGCCCTCTGAATTTTGCAGATGCCTCTGTGTTTTCTCCTCCTAGTATGCAGAATCATTTTTGCAGACCTTTGTGTGTGACTTTTAACTTTTTCTCTATATGGTATCTTTTAGAATAGACTCTCCATTTCTAGTGCTGAAATTTCATGATGGTTGGAAGGTTGCTTATCATTCAATGTGTGTATCTTTATTTAGATAACTTGGACTTCAAAATTGGGATATTTTCTTATATTTTGTGTTTTCTTTCCATTTTCTTAGCTATTTATGGAATTCATATTATTGGATGTTGAAGTTTCTGGTTTGATACTTTGAGTTTCTAATCTAGTCTCTCCTATTTTCATCTTTTTGTATTTTTTCTACTTTTTTGAAAATTTCCTCAACTTTATTTTCTAATCTTTCTGTAAAACTATTGATTTTTTTCCACATTAAAAATATTCATCAATATTCTAAGAGGCATGTCTGAGTTTTTGCTTGTTTGTTTTTGCTGTTAAAAAAAAAAAAAAGACTTTATTGGAAAGCAGATGTGGCTCAAGCGATTGGGCTCCTGGCTACCATATGGGAGGTCCCAGGTTTGATTTCTGGGGCCTCCTGGTGAAGGCAAGCTGGCCCACGTGGAGAGCTGGCCCATGTGGAGAGCTAGTGCAACAAAAAGAGGCAAAGAGGAGAGACAATGAGAGACACAACAAACCAGGGAGCTGAGGTGACTCAAG
This sequence comes from Cabassous unicinctus, assembly GCA_029593785.1. NCBI lineage: Eukaryota > Metazoa > Chordata > Mammalia > Cingulata > Chlamyphoridae > Cabassous > Cabassous unicinctus. Next base: position 14,308 of record JAQZBX010048439.1, read on the forward strand.
CAATTGAGTGCCTCTCTCCCACATTGGAGGTCCCAGGATCAGTTCCCAGAGCCTCCTAAAGAGAAGACAAGAAGAGAAGACAGGCAGACACAGAGAGCACACAGTGAAATGGACACAGAGAACAGACAGCGAGCACAAACAACGAGGGGGGGGGATAAATAAATAAAATAAACCTTTAAAAAAAACTTTACTGTTTAAAGTTGGTTCATGGCTTGTTAGAGGGCTGCAAGGTGATTGGTTAAAAAGATGCTTTCTGACTGAGGGGTGGGGCTTATGCAGAAGCCTGCATGTGAGGAGAATTCAGAGGAGCTCCCCAACCAGGTTTGTGAGCCTTTTGAAGAGACACTCACCAAGTCTGGTCTGTGGGCTGACCAGCACGTGCAGTTGGGTCAGCCGGTCACTCATCTTCTTGATGAGTTTAACTTTCTCTAGGAAAGGGCCCTCCAGGAAGTCACAGAGATGAGGGTCTGTCTTGGCAGAACCCAGGGCATGCAGACCCAAAAAGGCCTGGTTCAGTCCCTTCTCCAGGACCATGATGGCTTCCATGGCATCCAGGGTTTTACCCCACTTATCTTGGGATGCCTTCTGCATATCCTGGGAGAGTACAAAGCCACAGCACTGGTTTTGCATGTTCAAGAGACATGCTTCTCTGCCAACTTCTGAAAGAAATGGTCTAAGCCCTTCAGGCTCACATCCTTGCAGTGGAAATAGAAGCCCAGAGAGAGGTAGTTGTAGGAGGCCTGCCAAAGCAGGTTGACCAGGAGGTTGACAGAAGCCTCCACTTGGGCACAATAATTCTGACGGTTCTGCGAGCTCATGGTTGGTTAACCAAGAGTAATAACCACACACACACACACACACAAAAAACGGTGTTAGCTGGACCCAGAAGCAAAGGATGGCTGAGAATATGGTATCAGACATTGCATCTGAAGAGGAAGTTGGACGGTGGTCCGAGATTGAATTAGAGAGAAGGATAGACCCTGAGCCTATTCTGTCTGAACACTGTTGAAGCAAGAGACAGATCCATAAGACCACTGGGCACACTGAGAATTTTGCTTTAACAGTGCAATGTGATCATTACTCACTAAGCAAGCTTTGAAATAAAATGTTAAAGTATAATTAGAAGCCAATTTTCATATCTAAAGAATCTTTTTGCAGATTGAATTGAAGGCATCTTTTTCTGAATAATAGCTCATCTTTGATTTTATGTGTAATCAGTTCCCAACATGCTTACTATAATAATCAAGGTTCTATAGGAATCAGAACTGACAGGGTATATCTGTAAATATGAGATTTTATACAACTGTCTCACGCAACTGTGGGGATGCACAAGTCCAAATTCCATAGGGCAGGCTGCAGGCTGAGAACTGTGATAAAGGTTTTAAACAAAGTCCCCAGGAGAAGCTGGCTGGCTAAAGTAGAGACAGGAGTTCTTCTTTCAGGCCGCTGAAATCATCAGTTCTCCTTTAAGGACTTTCACTGGTTGGATGAGCCATCTATCATTGTTGAAGGTAATTTCCTTATTTGATAGCCATAGATGTAATCAACTTACTGGTGATTTAAGTCCACAAAATGTCCTCACAGAAACAATCAGTCCAGTGCTTGCTTGACCGAACAACTGACACCATCTCCTGGACAAGTTGACTAATGAACTTGACCATCACACTTGCTCCTTTACTGTTGGTTACTCTGTTCCTTGAGTAAGTTGACTCTTTTTGCAAAGAGCAGGAAGATATTATGAGTTGCTGTCATTTTTCTTGTGTCTAATACATATTTTGTGGAGGATGATGGTTAAGCCATAGCGTAAAATGTCCTTTAGGTGTGACATGTCGTTTGTAGCTCTCCTTCTTGCTGACAGTCCCTGAAACCTCTCACTATTTTCGGGCATGCAGGAGAGTGAGGTGGTTTAGTGCACACGCTCTGAAGCCAGAGGGCTTATTACCAACCCTGGCTATGTCCTTACAAGCTGTGGGATCCTGGTCCTTAATTTCTGTCCCACTTCCCTTATCTGTAAAATGCAGTTAATAACAGAAGCCACCCATGTTGTGGATGAAACAGTAAGACATGTTAATGCATGGAAAACGATTTGAGCAGTGCCTAGCCAAGCACTCAATATACATTGCCTGGAATGCTCCCTCTTCTTGTGTGAGTTTCCTATTGCTGCTGTAACAAATTTCACAAACACAAGTTTATCATCTTAGAGTTCAGGGGGCGAGAAGTCCTGAAAGCAAGGTGCAAGCAGGGGTGCATTCCTTCTGGAAGCTTCAGGGGAGAATCCATTTTCTCACCTTTTCCAGCTTCTAGAGGTCACCTGCGTCACTCGGTTCTGTGGGCCCTTCCTCTGTCTTCAAAGTGCATCACTCCAACCTTTGGTTCTCTCCCCACATCTCTTTCTGACTCAGACCCTCCTGCCTCCCTCTTATAAATGCCCTTGTGATTACAGTGGGCCCATTCAGATAAATCCAGGATAATACCCCCACCTCAAGATTCTTAATTTAATCACATTTTCAAAGTCCCTATTACCGTGTCAGGTAACATATTCATAGGTTTGAGGAATTAGGATGTAGCATCATCGGGAAGTCATTCAAACGGCCACACCTTTCTTGCCAGGTCAGTGGAAACATTGTCTCTCTGTCTTCTACACTGCTGATGATACTCCAGTGCCACACATTGAAAGGATGATAATGTTGACAAAAATGACTTAATTGATATAACCCAATCAATCCTGCTGGTTAGAATTTCATTTAATCTTCAAGAGCTGAGCTGTAAAAATATTGTTATCTTTATCATATTCTTATTTTACTTGTCAAAGAATTAATTCTTTATTATTTTCAACATGCAGTGCAGAATTAATTTTAATGTGTATTTTAATTAAAAACTGAATGTATAATTTTAAACTGCTTTGATCTTTGCAATTTCCAGAAATGAAACTGCTTCCCTTAAGGCCACATAGTAGATGTCATAATTGCCAGAAACTGAATACATAATTTCAGAGTTAATCACTCTTCCTTCTGTGCTCATACTGAAAGCTGCTTGTACCTCTCTGGAACAAGGCCATAGTTTTAGTTTCCTCAGCTGCTTAAAGCAGATACCATGGAATGGGTTGGCTTAAACAATTGGGATTTATTAACTTAGTTTGAGGCCAAGAAAATGTCCAAAGCAAGGCATCATAAAGGCAATGCTTTTTTCCTAAAGACTGTCTGACGGTGATCCTTGGCTCCTCTGCCATATGGCAAGACACATGGCAGTGTCTACTGGTCTCTCCCTTCTCTTCTGGATTTCATTGTTTTCAGCTTCTTGCTCCCAAGGCTTTCTCTTTCTCTCTCTCCATATTCATTCCGTTTATAAAGGATTCCAGTAATAGGATTAAGTCCCATCCTGAATGAGGTGGATCACACTTTAACTGAAGTAGCCTCATCAAAAGGTCCTACTTACAATGAGTTCACACCACAGGAATGGATTAGATTTAAGAACATGTCAAACTACCACAGCCACATAAAGTGAAGTCTACAGACCAGTGCTTGCGGACTTGCTTGTTAATAGTCTACAAGGAGATAACTGAGGAACTTGAAGCAGATTGGAAATCAACCAGGCAACAAGCACTCCTTTTAGTTCAGTTATTTTTATTTTTTATTTTTTTTTCATGGCAAGACTTTCTTAATCAAAGAAGCAGGTGATCTGGTTAAAGCTCCTTATTTTACTGAAGACAATAGGAAACAGCTTGTGGACTTTAGCACTGCTCTGGAGGACTTATTGCATTTTGCTCTGTATTGGGATTAGTGGGTTATGTTTATTTTGTTCCATATATTGTCAGAGAATCTTCCCTGTGATGCTTAGCAGTTCAGCTTCTTTCTCTACCACACACATAATTGCACTGCTGTTGCTAGGTGTCTTACGGTCTGATAGCCAATCTGTCCACTGATACTTGTCCCCAGGCTGACTGGCTGGAGTGAAGTGCTGGACATGGGTCCAGATCCCATCATCCCCAGGAGGCTGCAGGCTGATGCAGCAGCAGCCTCTGTGCCTGCCACCATACCCCAAACAGATCCTGGGAGCTGTACATAGATAGCACAGCAGCACTCATCCCTTCAACATGTGCTGGATGTCATGGAAAGCAGGTAAATGGGTCTCTTTAGAGTTTTGTTGTTTAATTTTTATTTTGAAATAATTTCAAACTTATAGGACAGTAGCAAAAATAATACAAAAACAGTATACCCCCTATCCAGGTACCCAGGTTTACCAATTTTTTTATTTTATTTATTCATTTTTTATTTTTTATTTAACTTTATTTGTGCATTTAATAATTGAAAATATAAACAATTAAAAACTAAAAAGTAAAAACAGATGAATAAATATATACATTTCTCCATTAAGTGTAATGGATACATATAAATTTTTTTTTTTTTTGGATCAAACAATATGTTACACAATATATTTGGTTCATAGTAAAAAAAATAAATAAATAAAGTAACTACAAATAATGTGCAAGTCACTTCTGTCCTTTTGCTCATTAGTTTTTAAGTGTTATACCTTATTGTCCCTTAATTCTTCCATTACTGCCTACTTTTGTATTTAGTTGATCTTTTGCAGTTAATCTTTTAGAATATCTTCTTATTTCCTTTTGTGTATATTTGCCCAATGTTTTCTTTTTGGTTACCATGGGGTTTATATTTAACATCATAAATCTATAACAATTTCATTCAATACTAACTTAACTTCCATAGCATACACAGTGTTCTTATACCTCTCCATCCCCCTACCTTCATATTGTTATTGCCACAAATTACATATTTATACAACAAATGAATCCCAAACCATAGATTTATCATTGATTTTTTTATGCACTTACATTTTAGATACTGTATGCAGTAAAAAGTATAGTTACAAATCCAAAATACAATAGTACTGACATTTATATTTACTTTTACTTTTACTTTTATTTCCTCAAGTGGTTTTGACCTATTGTGTTGTGTCCTTTCCTTGCATCCTGAAGAGACCCTTAAATCATTTCTTATAGGATGGAGTAATGGTGATGAACTCCCTCAGCATTTGCTTATCTAGGAATGTCATAATATCTCTCTTATTTTTGTAAGATACTTTTGCTGGACATACTATTTGGTTGGCAGTTTTCATCCTTTCATCCCTTTGAATATGTCATGCCTCTGACTTCTTGCCTCCATGATTTCTGACAAGAAGACAGCACTTAATCTTAATGAGGCTACTTGTAAATGATGCACTGAGATTTGTTTAGTGTCCTAACATATGGTCTATCTAAGCTCTTTCAGTTTTCAGGATTCTCTTTGTCTTTGTCATGCCATAGGTTGATTATAATCATTTTTTGTTTGTTTTTTGTGGGTATTTTTCTCTATTTTTTTTTTATTTTTTATTTTTAATTGATTATAATGATTTTTGGTACGGGTCTCTGATTTCATCCTGTTTGGAGTTCTTTGAGCTTCTCAGTGTGTATATTCATGTCTTTCTTTAAATTTAGGGAGTTTTTAGCCATTATTTCTTTGAATATTCTTTCTGCCTCTTTCTCTCTTTCTCTTCCTTTGGGACTCTCATGCTGCGTATATTGGTATGTGTCTTTGCGTCCCATGGGTCTTTCAGGCTCTCTGCGGTCTTTTCTTCATTTTCTTTTCTTCTGCCTCTCAGAATATAATAATTTCAATTGTTTTATCTTCAAGCTCACTGATTTTTTTTTTTTTGCCAGCTGCAATCTGCTATTGAAACCCTGTAGGGAAATTTTTATTTCTGTTACTATGGTCTTTAGATCTGTTTGGTTCCTTTTTATGATTTCAGCAGTTTCTTTATTGATATTCTCTTTTTGTTCATCTGTTGTTTTCCTGATTTCCTTTTGTTGTTTTCCTTTCGCTTTTCCAGGATATTTAG
>JAQZBX010048440.1:0-20197 GCA_029593785.1 Cabassous unicinctus
AAAAAAAAAAAAAAAAAGAAACACAGAAGAGAGACAATGAGAGACACAGCAGACCAGGGAGCTGAGGTGCCAGAAATTGAGCAGCATCTCTCCACTCTGGAAGATCCCAGGATTGATTCCCGGTGCTGCCTAAAGAGAAGACAAGCAGACACAGAAGAACACAGAGAGTGACAAAACAACGGGGTGGGGGGTGTTGGAATCAATCAATCAATTTTAAAAAAAACAACAACAACTTACTGTTCCAAGGCTGTGAAAATGTCCAAATCAAGGCATCATCAGAGATGCTGTTTCACCAAAGGTTGGCTGCTGGCAGAACCTAGAGTCCTGCCATATGGCAAGGCAAAATGGCAGCTCTCCGTCTGGGTCTCTGTTCACCACCAGGCCACTTTCTCCTCAAGATCAGCTGTGGGTGATCAAGCACATGGCATGGCTCATCTCTTCAGTTTTGAACTGCCCTGTGGGCGTAGCCTCTCAGGGACCTCCTTCTGTATCTCTGTGCTCCACTGATTCCAGCCCCTGGCCTCTCTCTCAGGTTCTCAGGGTTTCTCTCAGCCTCTTTCTCAGATGTAGTTGATCCTGGAGTCCTCTTTCACATGGCAGGATAAAAATGGCAGCTGCCTTTCTCTTTGTGTTTCTGCTTTCAGTTCTCAGTTTATATAAGACCCCAGCAAGAGGATGAAGAAGTAGTCTGGGTCATGCCTCGCTGATGTAGTCCAACCAAAGGCCCTACAGCAATCTAATCAAATGTGATCTAATCAAGGCCCTTTAACTGAATCTAATGCAATCAAAGAACCTCACACCCACTGGAATGGAATCATTTTAAGAACATGATATTTTCTTGGATTCACAAAATTTCAAACTGTCACACTATCTATAAGAATGTGAGGAACATTTTATTTGAAAGACTGTTCAGATAATTTGAACCCTAAGGATAATGTGATCTTCCTTTAGAAAGGATTTTCATTTTGTTTTGATCAGATGCCTTTGAGCTCCGTCATCTTGGATCACCTTAATTCAATTTCATGGACTGAGATTTTAACGGGCCATCTCCTCTGCAGCTATATTTAGAGAATATTTTAGTTAATTACAAGAACTCAAATTAATTTGCAATATTTGAAAAAAAATAGGGTTCTATGGGTATTGAATTTACATGCAGACATGGAGAAAAGACCAGCGAGCTTATAGCATTTTTCTTCCCTACTTTTTCATTTTTGTTGGTATCAGATTTAAATCTGCATGAGATTCTCTTATCACTTGATCTTCAGATTTGCTTTCTCCTAAATACAAAATGTGCACTTTCAATCCTTAGGCAAGAAAGCTTTGATGCATTCCTTTGAAACTGCAATATAGACAACATTTTATCAGCATTCCCACTACCTCCAGGCTTACCATCATTCACAATATTGCTGATATGCCTTATTTAATTTTCACCCCTAAATATCCCAAAAGACTACTTACCTAGTCCCTAAAATTCAGTCCCATCTCTCAGACTGCTGCAATGTGGCAGCTTCTTTTTCACGTAAATACACAAACCCTAGATAAGTTCTAATTTACAATAATAAATCATATTCCTTGCCAATAAGAGCACACACTCCTCCTTTGCTGACAAAGGTGAAATCTAGAGCCATGAAATTCCAAAGGACCATGATCCTAATGGCCACCCTGTCAGTAGTAAGCAGAGTTTAGGGATGTAGCCAAATCATGGATGACTTGTTCCAAAAAGGCCAGCAAGGTCCTCAGTCTCTGAATGGAGTGTGCAATTCCATATAATGGAAATTTTACTATTCTCTTCTTCTGAACTGTAGTGTTTTATTTACGTAATGGAAGCTGTGGACTTTCCAATGGGGAGTGTTGAGAGTTGACTCATGTTGGAGGTAACGTAACATATATGTACAGTGAACATATAATTTCTCATCCAAACAAGGATACTTTTGAAAGCATATAGGAGTGCTATTAATTATCCTGAGATATCAGGTATAAACTGAGATAGTACTGTGCAGTCTTGAACTGGCATCATCCTACCTGTAAAGCAAGAACTGGGCCAATTGCATGGCAAACATGGGTAAGCAGAGGTTCCACAAAAGAAAAGGTGCTCTTATGAGTTGTAATTTTTTCTTCTTAAACTTTTCTTTTAATTAAAAATGTTTCCCATTTTAATCATTTTTAAGTGTACACTTCAATACATTCACAATGTTGTACTGTCATCACCACCCTCCATTACCAAGACTTTTTCACGACCCCAAACATAAATTCTGTCCCTATTGAGCAAAATCTTCTCATTTCCCCATCTCCCCAACCCCTGGTAATTTGTCTCTATGAATTTGTTTATTCTAGATGTTTGATAGAACTGGAAACATACAGTATTTGGTTTATTTCATTCAACATAGAGATTTCAAGGTTCATACATATTGTAGCAGGTATTAGAATTTCATTGCTTTTTATGGCTAAATAATATTTCACTGTATGTATATGCCACATTTTGCTTATCCATTCATCTGTCTATGGACATTTGGGTTGTTTCCACCTTTGGGCTATTGTGAATAATGCTGCTATGAAAATTGGTGTACAAGTATCTGTTCTAGTTCCTGTTTTCATTCTTTTGGCTGTATACCTAGATGTGGAATAGCTTGGTCATATATTCCGCAGAAACAAAAGGGAAATTAACTTTACAAGGATCTTATTTTTTGCACACCTTAGGGCTGGTGCCACTATTAATGTTCCACAACAATCCAGGAATCCAGTACTTTCCCAATGGGGTGGGATAGAGAAATACCAATTATGCAGAGTTAGATCTCTGCCATACCCAAATCAATATTCAGCTTGATTTACCAGCCATCACACTTATCATCCCTGGTGAAAAGCAAGGCATCACATGGCTCTTCACACAATGATGAAAGATGTGTGAGGGCAGATGCAAAATTTAGAAGTATTTACATTTTTTTCATATGGATATGACAATCGAATAATGCATTGTTATTATATGTTTAGGTTACCAAGTCATGTATACAATCACAGTTACCAGGTATAGGCCCAACATTTTTAGCGAAGATCAGTTTTACAATTTTTTGTGACAGAAAATTCTGTTCATTGTGACTTAAAGTTCAGGTAGAATGTTGCAGAATTGAGCAAGCATCAGGATACTGGGTTACTGAAACACACTTTGACTCCAGTAATGGTCTTTGTACCAATCTTTGTCATGGAAGAGAGAGGATTTCTTGCTCAATCCCTGCCTTGTGTAAAAGATCCAAAGTAAAGACTTACATCTTAATGAAAAGGAATTTTAATCAGTTTCTGGAAAGAAGAGGTTATCAGTAGATCAGGCTGCTTCAAAAGATTTTGTGGCATCTGGTCCCCAGTTCACAGACAACCAGGACACTGTCAATATTATAGAGCATTTTTTAAAAATTGGGGGTGAAAGTATACCAATCATACCTAGTTATTCCTAACACCCCCTTCTTGGGTTACTTGAGCAAGGTAAGGGAACAGCTTTGATGTTACCAAGTAGCCATCTGGAAGCATCAAAGATAATCAGTGTGCAAAGGATACCCTGTCAGTTTTCTAGGTCTAAGAGTAAGAAATGGCCATAGCCATGACTGGAGTATTAACAACAGGGTAACACGGTTTTATAACAGCCACAGAAGAAAGTGACATGCTGACCATTAGGAATTTTAGCTTGTCCAAAAGTGAGATATCTTGAGAGATTTTTTTTTGGTTTTGTGGTTTTGTTTTTACAATTGTTTGTGGGCATTTGACAGCTTGAGATTAAGTTTGTGAAACAAAAGAGAAAGATGATGTTTGTAAACTAATCTATTCCCCTGGGTTTGATACCCTTTGATTATATTGGATTCAGTTAAGGGGCCCTTGATTGGATTATCTGCTAAAATTGCTTTGAGGGCTTTCTTTGGTTAGACCTGTCAGTAAGGTCTAACTCAGGTTGAATCCCTGCCCCTTTGGTGGGCCAATATAAACAAACACTCAAGAAGACATATGGGAAAAGAGAGAGCTCTGTCATTTTTTATCATGGAGCCCCTGGGAGAGATGAACAATTTACCTGATACCTTACAGCTGACCTTGGGAAGAGAGACTGGTATAGGAAGCCCTGAGGGACAAGCCTTATTCCAGCCTACAGCTGAGATCTGGAAGAAGCTGGGCCCATGGAGCTTCAAGAGGAAGAGGAAGCCCAGAAGGTAAGGCTGAAACCCAGCAGAGATCACCCACCATCTTGCTTAAACACATGGCAGCTGACTTTGGTGAGAAAGTACCTCTTATGGTACCTTGAGTTAGACTTTCCATGGCCTTGGGACTGTAAGCTTTTACCCCAAATAAATACCCTTTATAAAAACCAACAGATTTCTGGTTCTTTGCTTTAGCACCCCTTTGGCAGACTAATACAGGCATGAAGGACCCAAAGCCATAACTAGAGCCAGTATATCACTGGGTCTAACAGTAAATTCTGTCTCCTGGGAATAATGCACAGAAGGCAAAAAAAAGTTTCCTTTACCCCATGTTGAAACAAATTGCAAACTCAGAGACCCAATTCTCTGAACTTTCAGTCTTCCCTTCTCTATTACACATGAATTACTTTTATTCTTTAAATTTTATATATCTTTATATGTACTTATGCATATTATATATGTAGTCATATCAAACAATGTTTAAATGACAATATAATTTAAAGCTTTCAAATTATAGTTTTTAGAATCCACAATAAAGCCCACCAAGGGAAGCGGGTGTGGCTCAATGGATAGAGCTCCCGTTTACCATTTGAGAGGCCCCGGGTTCGCTTCCCGGGGCCTCCTTGTGAGGGCAGGCCAGCCGGCCCGCGCGGCGCCGTAGGCTGATGCAGCAAGACCTCACAGCAAGGGGGAGATAAGCAGACACGGAAGAAACACACAGCGAATGAACACAGTAAAAGACAAGCAGCAAGGGGGGGATAAATAAATAAAAATAAATAAATCTTAAAAAAATAAATAAATAAATAAATAAAGCCCACCAAGTATATTACAGACAATGATAAAAATGCATTAACTTTACATTGATTGTATAAAAAAAGAGATAAATTATATCTGAACAAGAATACATGTAAGCACTGGCCTGATTGTTACTGTGAGAGTATTTCATGGATTTCTTTTCTTTTTTTTTTGGTCTTTAGTTATTTCATGGATTTAAATTATCAGTCAGTTGATTGCATGTATGGCTGATTATATCTACAATCAACAAAGGAGATTACCTTCAGCAATGACAGAAGTCTCATCCAATCAGTTGAAGACTTTAAAGGGAGAACTGTTGATTTCAGCAGTCATAAAGAATTTCTATCTATACTTCAGCCAGCCAGCTTCTCCTGGAAAATTCGTTGAAAACTTCATCAGAGTTCCCAGCTTGTGGCCTGTCCTAAAGAATTCAGACTTGTCAATTCCCACAGTCATGTAAACAAATTCCTATAATAAATTTCACAATATCTGTATTATATGTATGTATTTTATATGTATCCTGTCAGCTATTTTTCCCTGGAGAACCCTAATATAATACATAATTTAAAATACACACCAATTACTTCCACTTCTAGGAAGATGGAGTAGATATACTTTTCCATGTTCTTCTCATTAAGTACAACTCAAAATCCCAGATATTACATATAAAACAAACACAAGCAGACTTTGACAAAAGAAGAGGAGAAGGCAGACTAGCTAGTGTACTGGGGACCCAAGGAACAACATGATGGAGAGTTCCCTGGATTTTTTCCCCTCATATATCCCAGAATTGGAGCTAAAGAAGTCAGCAACCTAGAAATACCAATGGGCACAGAAAAAAATTTTGCCCCAACATAAACCTCCTTTCTCTAGTAAAAAAACAGGAAAGGGGCAGCATACCAAAACAGAAAACTTTTAGAAAATAATCACTGTACTACAACCAAACACCACAGAAAAAACTATGACTCCACAAAGACTGAATGGAGAGCCTAGACTTCCAAACTTGAGACATTGTAAGGAAGACCCTACTAGGGTAGCATTGGAGAAGGCTGAATAGGGAGCTGAGACTTTCATCTCAGTGTCAAGATCTGAGCTAAGCTTCCAGGTTTCAGACTAACCAATTAAGACAACAAGTGAACAAGAAAGTAACAGTCAAGTCTTTAATCACTAATTGTGATTAATATTCGCAAGAGGCTAAACCGAGAAGACACCAACTTCTCCACTATTCCATTTCCCCCCCATAGAATAGCACTACCAGGAAAGGTCTATATGGATAAACACAAACATGGGAAACCATCTCATTGCTAAGAGAGCACAAAAGGCTGTTCCTGTTTTAGCGACCCAGGGGCCGAAGACAGGGAGATGATGGGGGTGGGCTTGGAGTGGGAAAATACTGAGTACTGAGATACAGTGGAGAAAAGTGTTTAAAGGAATTCCTTTTCTCACTCCCCCACCCCCCAGTAAGGAGATCTCAGCAGAGGTGCCCGGGGAAGGTCTCAACCTCAGAATGCAGATTGTGTAAAAGCATGAGTCCTTGAGTCCTTGACTGCAACTCCCTTCAGAGGCTGCAATACATTGTCTGTGCACCAAGTATGGTGAATGTGGGGGGCAGCTATTTCCCTTGAGCCTTGCCAGATAAAGCCTTTGAAAATGCATATGGTCAGGCCTAAAATATCACACACAGGATTTTGGCAAGGAGCTGGACTCCTCACCTAGTGACTAAGCCCTTACCCAGGCAGAGACCACATGGGGAGTCTGGATATTCATTCCACCATACAATAACAAAATGCCATTTGAAGACAGGGTATCGGTGCAGACCACGTAAGGAACCAGAACTTCCACTTCCGTGTAGCAATAACGAGGTAGCCCCTCTTCAGGCATCAAGAGAAGCCAACTTGGGAATCTGGACATCTATCTCCACCTGGCAGTAACAAGGTGGCAACCCCCCTCCCTGCTGAAGCACTGCCAGATAAAACCTGCTAAAAGAGAAGGGTTTAAATTAGATTCAGAATGGGAAGCAGATGTGGCTCAATCGATAGGGCTCCCGTTTACCATATGGGAGGCCCTGGTTCGATTCCCGGGGCCTCACTGGTGAAGGCAAGCCAGCCTGCCTGGCGCGGTGAGCTGACGCAGCAAGACGACCCGAAAAAGGGAAACAAGCAGACACAGAAAAACACAAAAGCAAATGGACACAGTGAGCACAAGCAGCAAGGGGGGGATAAATAAATAAAAAAAATCTTAAAAAAAAAAAAATCTTAAAAAAAAAATAATAAATTAGATTCAGATTTTCATTACATAATAGGCAAATATCCAGGTTTCAAATGAAAATCCCTCATAGCAAGGAGAAAGAAAATCTCAAACAGAATGAAAAAGACAATCAAAAGATGCCAACATCAAGATGACAAAGATGTTAGAATTATCTGACAAAGATTTTTTTCACATCTCCAACAGATTTTTTTTAAAGGAAAGCAAAAACTTTTTTTAAAAAATTTTGTGGAAAGAAAAAACATGGGACAGGGAGAAGTGTGGAATACAAAATAAATACAAATGTAAGCTGTTATGCTGATTGTTCTGTAACTACAATAAACTAGTACAGATAATGCCCTGTTCAAAACAACACATTAAAGACTTAAAGACCGAGGTGTTCCTTTAGCAAGGCTGAAGATTTCATTCTCTGGCATTTGAAGTTTAGGCTGCAGTCCTTGTTTTTAGATGCATCACTGAATGTGTGGCACAGTCCATGCTTTAGCCAGATTTGAACAGAAGATGGCCACTTGGGCCAGGTAGAAGTGGATGAAATGCTTGGTTTCCTGTATCACGTAACTACAGAAGTTCCTCCCCATGATGCAGTGCCAGGTCGGGCTGTACTTCTTTTCTAATACCTTCTTGATGTGGGCCACAATGTCCTTCCTATGCTATATTTCTCCAATGCCTGAGTAGTGCACTCCACTGAATCCTTTTTTTTTTTTTTTTTTTTTTTTAAGGTGCTGGGGCCGGGGATTAAATGCAAGACCTCGTAACTGGGAAGCCAGGGCTCAACCACTGAGTCACATCAGTTCCCTTGAGTTGGTTTGTTGTTGTTGTTTGCTGGTTGTTTGTTTTTGTTTTTTGGAGGCACTGGGAACCAAACCTGGGACCTCCCATGTTGGAAGCAGGCACTCAGTCACTTGAGCCACATCTACTCCCCTCCGCTGAATCATTTTGCATCTCCTCTGCCATGTCCACTTTTTAAATCACAGCCTTTTGGGCACACATTGTTATTGAAGAGCACACGGACTGCAACAGTCTTCCGGGGAAGGTGCTAGCATTGCTTAGGCCTGGTGGGAGCTGCTGTCACTATCAAACCCATGGCACATCTCTGTCAAAGATATTAAAGCAACTATAATAAAAATGCTTCAATAAGCAATGACAAATATACATAAAACAAATGAAAGGACAGAAAGCTCCTGCAATGATGTAGAAAGTCTCAGCAAAGATATAAAGAAAAATGAAATGGAAATTTTGGAACTGAAAAATAAAATAACTAAAATAAGAAGCTCAGTAGATAGGCTAAACAGCAGAATGAATGGGACAGAGGAAAATAATGAACTGGAAGACAGAAAAATAGAAATAATCCAGTCTGAACAACCAAGAGAAAATAGATTGAAAACAAAGTGAACAGAGCCTCAGGGACTTGTGGAACTATAACAAAAGATTGAAAATTTGTGTCATAGGAGTCCAGGAAGGAGAGGAAAAAGAGGGCAGGGTTGAAAAAGTATTCAAAGAAATAACGGCTGAAAAGTTCCCCAATTTGGCATAGGGACATAAATCTCCATGAACCCTCACAGGACAAATCTGAAGAAATTCATGCTAAGACATATCAACCAGCAGGATCTAAACCACATTCATATAACACTCCATCAAACAGCAGAATGTATATTTTTAAAGTGCCCATGGAACAGAGAACAAAGTGGACAATATCCTGGGCCATAAAATAAACAGATTTTAAAATATTGGAATGACATATAGTATGTTCTCTAACCACATGTACTCAAACTAGTAACAAATAGCAGAAAGATAACAGGAATCTCTCCAAACAACCTGACCACTAAGCAATAAACTCCTTAATAATCCATGGGTCAAAGAAGAAGTCTCAAGAGAAATTAAAGAAAACATTGAACCAAATGAAAATGAAAATGCAACATAAATTTATGGAACACAGCTAAAGCAGTGCTAAGAGGGAAATTCATAGTACTAAATGCATATATTAAGAAAGAGGAAATGTCTCAAATCAATACATCTAAACTCCCACCTCAAGAATCTAGAAGAAGAGGAAAATAAACTCCAAAAAGTAGAAGGATGGAAATAATAAAGATCAGATCAAAAATCAATGGAACTGAAAACAGAAGGACAACAGAGAAAATAAAGGAAACAAACAGCTGGTACTTAGAAAATATCAATAAATTGACAAATTACTGATATCAAGAATGAAGTAGGGGTTATCACTACAGACTCTGCAGACCTCAAAAGGAATGGTTTCCCCCAAAGATTGGTGACAAGGTAAGAATGTCTTCTCTCATTAGTATTATTTAACATAGTGCTCGAATTTATACCCAGTGAAATATGTCAATAAAAGGAAATAAAAAGCATACAGTTTGGAAAGGAAGAAATATAAATGTACTTATTTGTAGATGACATGATTGTCTATGTAGAAAATAATGAAGAATCTATAAAAATACTCCTACTAGTAAGTGAATTCAACAGGGTCATTGTATACAAGATAAACATGCAAAAATAATTTGTATTTCCATGTACTAACAATGAATGTGTAGATGCCAAAATTAAAAATACTATACCATTCATAATTACTCAAAAAAATGAAATAGATGTAACTTTAACAAAATTGTACAGGACTTGTATGCTGTAAACTACACAATGCTGATGAGAGAAATCAAAGATGATCTAAAGAAACTGAGAGACATACCATGTTTATGGATTGGAAGAATCAACATAGCTATGGTGGCTTGTAGCTATGTACCCCAGGAAAAAATGTTCTTAAACTTAATCCATTTCTGTGGGTGTGGACCCCCTGTAAATAAGATCTCTTCAAGATATTACTTCAATTAAGGTTGAATCAGGTTGAGATTTAATCTGGATTACTGAAGTCCTTTAAAAGCAGAATGAGCCAGAGAGAGAAAAAAGTCAAGGGAAGAGCCAGAAGCCAATGGAACACATAGAAGCCAGAAAAGGCTGGCATGAGCATTTCCCTGTGACAGAGAAGCCAACGACCAAGGATCAACAGCAGCCAGCCCCAGAACACCATGTCTTCTGGAAGAAAGCATTGCCTTACTGATGCCTCAATTTTGGACTTCTCCTAGCCTTAAAATAAATTCCGATTGTTGAGGCCAACCCACTGCATAGCATTTGTTTTGGCAGCCAGGATGCTAAAACAATAGCAAAGATGTCAATTCTCCCAGATAGCTATACAGATTTAATACAATTCCTATGAAAATAGCAGTAAGACTTTTATGCAGATATAGACAAGATTATTCTAAAATTTATATGGAAAGGCAAAGGAATTAGAATAGCTAAAACAACTTTGAAAAAGAAGAATAAAGTGGAAGGAATCAGTCTAGCCAATATTCAAGACTTATTTTATAGCTAGATAATGAGGACTATGGTATTTGGGAGCAATAGAAAAATAGATCAATGGAACAGAACAGAGAACCCAGAAAGATACACACACAAATATGCTTAACTGATTTTTTTTAAGGAAATGTCAGAATGGTGTATTTGTGCTCACTTTATTAACTTTTTTTGATAAGTGTAATAAATTTTATTGATAACTGTAACATGTTTAGGAATGTGCATTTAATTAGTCATTTGCCAAAAAATAAACTCAAACTTTGCATAAACTAAAATTGTATGCTTTCATTTAATTTTTAAAAAATTTTATTGAAGTATATCATTCATACATGAACATACATAAACAATAAGTGTATAGTGAAAGTTGTGAACTTACAAAACAAACATGCATAACAACATACAGGGCTCCCATACATTACCCTACCACCAATACCTTGCATTGTTGTGAAACATTTGTTAGAAATTATGAAATTATGAAAGAACTTCATCAAAATACTACTACAGTACTAACTATAGTCCACACCTTACATTTGCTGTATTTTTCCCCCAACCCACCCTATTTTTTTTTTTTAATTTACTTTTATCCATTTTTACCCCACCTCTACCCTCCCCTGTTTTTGTGTCCATTCACTGGGCAATTCTCTGTGTCTGTTTCCTGCCCTCTTTTCTCATCCTTCTCCTCCTGTCTTCACCGGGACTTGATCCTCAGAACCTCCGATGTGGGAGAGAGGCGTCCTACTGCCTGCATCACCTTAGTTCCTGGTTTTTCGGCACGTCTCGTCTTGGCTATCCCTTGTGTCACTCTCCTGTTATGTCATCGTCTTGCTGCATGGTTCAGCAGGGCCTAACGGTGCACCTGCTCACGGGGCCTAGTGGTGCACCTGTGCACAGGGCGTGGCAGCGCACCAGCTCATGGGGCCTGATGGTGTACCCATGCGTGGGGCCTAGGGAGCTCACCTGCTTGCAGGGCCTGACAGCGTACCCATGCACAGGACCTGGTGGCCCATGCACCTTCTATATTTTTCTTTTTTTTTTTTTTTCACCAGGAGGTCCTGGTGAACGAACCCAGGTCCCTCCATATGGGTGAAGGGTGCCCAACTATTTGGGCCACAGCTGCCCCTCTGCTATGTCTCTTAAGGTTGACCAAAAATACCTAGAGTTACAGTCATTTCCCATACAGGATGGTCATATAATAAATCAGGCTTGGTTTATCACCAGCATTCTAAAAACCAGACCTAGGGAGAAAAACTAGGTTTGGGGACACATGCATAGCTTCTAATATAGCGAATGTTTAGCCTACACTGATTATCACAAAATCAGGACAGCGAGAATATTCATGTCTCTTATTTAATTTTGCATTATGCTAAAAGTCAGAGAGAAGACATTTAGACATCTTTTAACATCAATCTATAAAATAAATTTAATTTGTTTAAAGATTTATCAGTATTAGAAGTATTAAATAAACTTAATCCATGCTTAAAATAACATTCTTTCACGGACTAGTGTTAAAATCTCTAAATCTTAGTACAATTTGTGATTATTGGTCAAGTGCCAATCATGCCAATTTGTATTTCTTTGGTCAATGAAACTCAGTAAACATAACCTTAATAAACCAAAGTTACATTTTTATTTGGTAATGATAATATTTACCTTTAATCACTGGTCTCATAACTCAATTGAATAATTGATTTTCACTTGGAATAGAAAAAGGATCTTTTTAAAGGAAAAAACCATTATAAAATCCAGTCCTCTAAAAACTGATCTCTTTAATCTCTTTTTAACATATTTGTTCAAGTGTTAATGTATAATTTCCTGCTTGACTCTTTCATGAAGCCCATACTGTTATTTCTATCAGCCTGAAAAGTTTTTCTGAAAAAGTTTAGCTCATTTCAGGCTTTAAGAGTTTTGGCTTCATTTGTTTCTTCTTCTTCCTTTTTTTTGGGGGGGGTGGTGGTGGAATCTTTGACATCTCTTATTTTAGATTTATGTAAGTACTTGTTAGTGTCTAGAAACCAATCAATTGAGAGCTTCTGTTGAATTTTAGAGACTTTACAATTTTATTTGCTGATTCCTTTATGGAGGTAGGCCATCCTATTTTTAAAAAAAAAGACTTATTTATTTACTTTTATTTTTCTTTACTTATTCCCCTGTCCCCCAGATGGTTCTCATGTCTTTCTTCTTGCTTCTCCAGGAGGCATCGAGAATGGAACCTGGGACTTCCTATGTGGTAGGTGGGCACCAACCGGTTGAGCCACATCCTCTTCTCGACCATCCTATTTTGTTCAAAGGAAGTTTCCAATGGAACTTTTTTCCTAGCAGTGACATAGACGCTAATTACCCAGGTGGAGAAAAACATTTATTCACAGAGTTGAATCATATATTAAAATCTGATTTTAAGGAGGCCCTCCTCTAACCCTACGTCTGAGAAAATGATCCTTGAATCTGGGATCTTAGTAGGAGTGATATTCAAAATGTTTAACGATGGATATGGCAGATGCCTAAAAAATCAGATGGATGTCAAACCAACACATTTCAGCTACAAATCAGAGCTGGATCCTTGTCCAGATATGGTTTCTGTAGAGACTTTAAATTTAACCAATTATCTCATGGGAGAGCCAGGTTTTAATGGAAAGATTTCAGAGCCCCACAACAAAGTCTTATTAATGACACTCAAAACTTTTCCCACACTGCTTGACGTGGCTCATTTTTTTATTTCTATAAAATTTATTTCTTCTGAGGAAAAGAAACAGATTCACGCTGAATCAGTTTCGGGTTGCTTTGGTAGAGTTTAAGGACGTAAATGATTTGTGTCCATGTGCCATCTCGCTTGCAGTTCAAAATTTAAAACATACGAGAGAATGCATTTGCACAGATGTTCCGAGCTTCTCAAGAACAAGACTTCCATCCGGCGTTCATCCTCCAGGTGGCAGCAGCCCCTGTTACTGAGGAAAGGTAGTCTTGTCAGCTCTGGTTTTTTGTCTGGACTTCTCTCTATAACATACATCCTAGTTCATCAAACGTGTGAGAGCAAACTCATTCTTCCTGGTCTCAAATCTTATAAAGACAAAAGCTCACCGAAGTTCTAACCTGAACAATTCTCAAAACTAGAATAGAGCCTCTTAAGTATCTGTAATTATGACTGATTGCCTTATTTGATATGGCAGAAACTGCTATCTATTCACAAACAATGCATTTCCCCTTCATAATGGCCACAGTTAGACAGCATTTCTGGCGTTCTTCACAGTTGAATGTGACTAGGTGACTGAATTTAGCTGCTGACTTGCAAGTGGAAGTTATTTTACAGAAACCTTTTCCCACTTCTGTCACCAGGTTGCAATGAGATCCTAGAATAGTCATAGATGGAAGGAGTCTGGGTTCCTGTGTCATTTCTTGGAGAACAAATCCCCACCTCCCATTTACCAGGACAGAGTGAGGAGTCTAGTATTATTGTGTATTCTTTTGTGTATAAGCCATTGCATATCTTGGAGTATCTTAATTATAGTAGATTAGCCCACCTTAACACTGTACTTGATAAACTATTATTCTGGGGATAATGTTTAAAATGGACATTTCTGAATTTTTTCTGCATATATAAATATAATCAATATGGACATCTACTGGATATTTAAAACCTTGGGTACCTTAAGACATTGATTTAAATCTCTACTATTAAAATAATATATAAGTTTCCAAGTAGTACAAAATGTTTGTTTCAAAAGGATTATAAAACTTCTCCTTTTACTTTGGATGCTCTTAATTTTTATAAAGGTGGTTCCCAAACATTGTCAAAGTATATTCTGGAATTTATGGTTTTTTTCTTACATAAGAAAGAAAAGCACATTCACTCATTTATTGCAAGGCACAGTATAGGATGCTACCTCTCAGTTTGCTTATATTTTATCTCTGAAGAAAAAAATGCATGCATAAATAATTTTAACACAATGATTAGGCCAAAAATTCGTTTACAAATGATTAAATTTACAAATGTTTAATATGAAAAAATTGTGTATGCATGTTTCTGGGTGACTCATAATTGTCTCAAAAATGCAGAAGTTAATAACTGTAATAAAGCATTCACTATAGAGCAAAGATTAAATCATTTCTACTTTTAGTTTAGGGGTTGGTAAGAGAGAAATAAATTTTAAAACATAGTGTACAGATGTTTTCAGTATTAGAAGACCTCAAGTACTCCTAAAATGAATATCTATTTTAAGATCTGTGGGAAAAAAACAGGGCAAAACCACCAGTCTGAATACAATCAGGGAAATTTTAGAAAGACTGAGACAGTAATATAAAAAAGTTATAGCTAACGTTGCAGCCAAAGAACGACCACTCCTCATTTCAAAGGTCTCAGGTTCTCAGAGGTATGAAGAACCTGCTTTGAGTCCACTAGGTCAGTTGTACACACAAATATACTTTAAAGTGAATTGAAACTGGCTTCACTAACCACTCAAAATCAGGCAGCCCCCTCCAGCTCCTAGACTGTGGTGTGATAGGTGTATCTGCTCAGTAACGACTGCAGACTGAGCAACACTTCCAAATGCTTACTGGTATATGGGATGAAACCCTAAAGACAGAATAAAATGTCGTTCTTGACTTTGATGAGGCTATTAAAATCATTAAATGCATATTTCTTCTTTTCATAAGGAATGTGATAATTATGGCACTTCATGTCAACAAAACAGGTTCCAGATTTTCAACTATCTTTATAGGCTATTTCTTATCCCCTCCCAGGAGAACACATTATTTATTTATTTCTAACTAACATCCTTTGATGCCTAGCTAATTCATGCCCTAATGAGAGTGGCCTTAACCTGGGATTATGGAGAAATGTTTCTTCTAATCAAGAAGAGCTTTTCTCCTTTGTTTTCTATACTAGGCTTGGTAGCATTAGGTTTACTTGCCAAATGAGGAATAGCTATCTGCTAAATGAACAAAAACAGATCAAAAGATGAATAGCTATTACTGAAATACATTTTTTAACATTCTAATTTTCCCAATTCTACACAATGGAGTGTTATCATACTGCATGAATTTACATTGTATGAATTCATCTACATGTACTTGACAAAAAAAGAGGATTGATTATGAATATATACATATATATATTATATTTTATGGGTGTCAAGATATATTCAAGAGTAATTTTGACCAAACTCAATTTTGTTCATTTACATTAAAACCAAACTGGGGAGTGGATGTAGCTCAAGTGGTTGGGCACCTGCTTCCCATGTTAAAGGTTCTGGGTTCAATTCCTGGTACCTCCTAAAAATAAATAAATAAATAAATAAATAAATAAATAAATAAATAAATACATGACTAAATATAAAAGTCTAAATATAGACTTTTCCCAAGGAAAACCAAAAACCAAAAAATAAAACCTAAGTTCCATATATCCATATATGAAACAATTCCACTGTACCTAATTTTTAAAAACACCAGTACCAAAAGAACACTGGAGCTTAGTAGCTTTCCTTAAGATATAAGCTAACGTTGATGATAATTTTTAAAGTTTATTATGATTTCTGTTGTTAGTTTTACAGCCTTTATGACATTAGTTTATATTTACTGAGGATAAAGTCATTAGCTGAATTAAGAGTTAAGTACTTTATTACTTAAAGAACTCTGGACTGGTTTCAACTCAATCATCTTCATTCCCCAAACTATGAGAACATTGTCTTCTTTTGCTCAAAGATGTTCTCAGTCAACAGTCACTGTTTTTTTTTCAGGTTTGTCTTTCAAATGCTGTTGGATTAGCCATTTAATTTTATGATGCACTCAAATTTTTTAGAGACTATTCTTATTTATATAGCTAGTCTATTTTAAAATCAACATTTTCAGTTTAAGGAGCAATTACAGAGCACTTTTCTAGGAGTCACTGTGCTTCTGGGAAAGAGAAGAAAAAGCCACATCTTCACTTAATAGTAAACAATTGTGATGCATAGAATATGTGGAATATATACTAAAATAAGTTTTTATTTTTTTAATATACTTTTTTATTTTTTATTTTTAAAAGATATTTAGATCACATAAATGTTACATAAAAAATATAGGGGATTCCCATATGCCCCACTCCCTAGCCTTCCCACATTTTCCCACATTAACAACATCCTTCATTAGTGTGGTACATTTGTTACGATTGATGAACACATTTTGGAGCATTGCTACTAAGCGTGGATTATAGTTTACATTGTAGTTTACACTCTATCCCACACATTTTTATGTTATTACAAGATATATAATGGCCTGTATCTGTCATTGCAATGTCATTCAGGACAATTCCCAAGTCCCGAAATGCCCCCAAATTACACCTATTTTTCCCTCTCTCTCCCCTCAGAACCTCCAGTGGCCACTGCCTCCACATCCATGATAAAAGTTCTTCCACTGCTAGAATCACAATAAGTCTATAGTAGAATAGCAGTAAGTCCACTCTAGTCCATAGTTCATTCCCCAATCCTGAGGATTCTGGGATGGTGATGCCCACTCCACCTCTAATTGAGAGGGGGTTTCGATCCCATGGGGCAGATGGATGGGACTATCTTGCTTGCAGTTGCAGACTCTCTCTGTTCCTTGAGATGTTCATTGTCCATCATCATCTCCTTCTTAGTTGTCCTGGGTGAGTCCAATGAACTGGAGAGTAGGTGTTGCAACTCTGTTGCGATTCAGGGCCCAGCTGGCACATTGTCAGCCCAAGGATTGAAGTCTCTTGGATGTACACCTACCAACTCTAGTATTAACTATAGGTTCAAATAGAAGGGGCAGAAGAGCCATGTGTGGGGAAACCACAACTGAGTCTGCTCTGTCACACTGGGGAGCATAAATTCCAAAGTAGGACCCACTGGCAGGGTACCAAACTCCTGAGTTGTCAGCCCTGCCTATAGTGTCTGGATGTCTCCAGAGCTGTAAAACAAGTTTTTAAAGTAACATGAAATATGGGGTCTGAAGAATAAACAGTCAATACTGATCAATGAAATGTTTGCAAAGACTGCCAGGAGGAGGGTTTATTTCAGCTAGACACTGAAGGTTCATAGTGATAGTGAGACTGGATTTCTCAAGTCATAAAATCAGGTGTGTAAATATGTAACTTTTAGTATTTTCATGGAATTAAACCTAAGCTCTGTGTCAAGTCCCCATTTCTGCCTGATGTCAGAGAACCTAATGGAGACACTTCCAGATAAACTCAGCCAAACATAGAGATTTCTTAGGAATTTCAGTTGAAATTCAGTCTAACACAGCCTTGCTACTAAAGGGTGGCCCACAGGCCAGCAGCAGCAGCATCTCCTGGGAGCTTATTAGAAATGCAGAATATTGGTCCTTACCCCAGATTTCCTGAATCAGAATCAGCATTTTAACAAGATTCCCAGGTGAGCTGTACACACATTAAATTTGGGAAGCACTGAAATATAGTATTTATCTCTCTGCTCCTCTTTAGAATCGAATCTAGGCTCCAGGCTTCTGAAGTGTGTTGGAATCAGAAACAGACATCTAGTCATGCAATGTCACGGTCACTCGTGGGATCTGCTGCGGGGAGCCAACCAGTCCGCCTCTCAGATGCTGGAGCCTTCCACTGTGGCTAAAGTAAAGCTTGTCTCCATCGCATCTCCAGCCTCACCGTCCCTCCTCTACCATGGTTTTCCGTTGTCCTGGCTACAACACCTCTAAAGATCTGCTGTGTCTCTTTTCACTAATTTCACATTTCTTTGGTTTCTTGAAAATTCTTCCATTTCCCCTAAAAATTTCTGACTTGTTTGGTCTTTTGTGAAATGCTGTTACCCAGGCATCTGAAGTTCAAGCAGTCAATTACCATAGGTGCAATGCTGGACTTCCTGTTGTCAGTAGATATCCCCAAGAAGCAACTTGTGGATCTGCTTTGTTTTGACAGCTCCACAGGACTGGGGTTTGAAGTTATCTGTCTTGCTCACAGAGCTCAGCTTCCGGGGTACTGAGAAAGGAAAAGCGTCCACCAAGCCATCATCTATCATGTTTTGTTTTATCTCAACTTCTTTTTTTTTTTTTTTTAAGATTTATTTTTATTTTATTTATTTGTTTATCTAATCCATTTTAACCCCCCTCTCCCCCTCATTTGCTGTTTTGTGTCCATTCGCTGGGCAATTCTCTGTGTCTGTTTCCTGCCCTCTCTTCTCATTCTTCTCCTCCTATCTTTACCCGGATTCGATCCTGGGGACCTCCGATTTGGGAGAGAGGCGTTCTGGCACCTGCGCCACTTCAGTTCCTGTTTTATTGGTGCGTCTCGTCTTGGCTCTCCCCTGTGTCTCTCCTCTGTTATGTCATCATCCTGCTGCGTGGCTTGGTGGGGCCTGGCATGCCTGCAAAACTTCTATAATTTTCTTTATTTTACCAGGAGGTCCCGGGGATCGAACCCAGGTCCCTCCATGTGGCAGATGGACACCCAACCATTTGAGCCACATCCGCCCCCTCTCAACTCCTTTTGCTTTCCCAGTTTGGAAAATATTGATCAAATTTGGGGTGGGGTGGGGTGAACATATTAGGACTCTTTCTGATCTCATGTCCTTCACAATCTTTTTATTTTATACTCTATCCCACCCACCCCTGCCTTGGAACAATGTTGGATTCTAGTCTTACAGCCAATGGCAGAAGGACCTGTGGGTGGGGAGGGGTGGGATTAGGGTGGAGGTTGAAGATCCCCCCATATACCAGATCCTACCTCACATATCACCCCACCACCCTGTAATCAGGAACAGGTCACCCCATACTGTGGGGACACATGTTCAGGGTTGGAGCTAATGGTATGACCTGAGCACAACTATATGTTGGAAATGAGGCTGGAAAGGCAAGGTATTTTTGCATCAGGTAAGATCCTATCAATAATGGAGTGATGTTGGAAGTTTTTTTATGACACTCTGAGTAAAGAAAAGATAACTTTGGCAGGTGAATGATGAGGAGACTGAAGAAATTTAACAAAAGAAGACCTAAGAGCCTATTGGAGAAAAACTGGGTGAGGATGGGAAAAATAGAAATGGATACAGGAGATATTTCATTGGTGACAGAGACTTGGGCATCCTGGTTCACTTTCCATGATTCAGGCTTAATTTGAACTCAGACTATATTTCTCCTCATAGACTTTACTTGACAGGGACCTTGAACTATCATGCCAGTGTATATTTACCCAATTGAATTAAAAATTTATAAGCAAAGGAGTGGATATGGCTCAAGCAGTTGAGGTTCTTGGTGCCTCCTAAAGAAGACAAAACAAACAACAAGCAGACAATGAGCAAAAACAATGAGCAAGACAAATGAACAAACAACGAGCAGACAACAAGCAAAAACAAAACAAGCAGGGAGCAGATGTGGCTCAAGCAATTGAGTGCCTGCCTCCCATATGGGAGGTCCCAGGTTTGGTTCCTGGTGCCTCCTAAAGAAAAAAACCAAACAGACAAAAAAAACAATGAGCAAAAAAAACAATGAGCAAAAAAACGCTTAGCAGACGAGTAAAAACAATGAGCAAGACAATGAGCAAAAAATGAGCAGACAACACACAAAAACAAAACAAACAGGGAGTGGCTGTGGCTTTAGCAAATGCACACTCACCTTCCACATGGGAGGTCTCAGGTTCAGTTCCC